>JAPMOQ010010478.1:996188-1021989 GCA_026543055.1 Argiope trifasciata | reverse complement strand
TATCGTACAATATTTCACATATCACACGATATCGTACAATATTTCACGTTATCATACAATTTTTCACGTTATCATACAATTTTTCACGTTATCATACAATTTTTCACGTTATCATACATTATTTCACGTCATCATACATTATTTCACGTCATCATACAATATTATATATTTCAAGTTATCTAACAGTGCTGCACAATATCCTATAATATTGTACAATATCATTGTTAGGTTTATATTCCTTATCAGGTATATATTCCTTCCCGAATTACTGATTATTTTCAAAGTTACATGATTTTTAAAAATATCCAGTAAATAAATTTATATTTATATTTTTGAATTCCACCTGCTTGTTATTAATTTTGTTTTCGTCGTAATATTCAAGAGAAATGTCGCACTTTTATGAAAAATGTTCAACATCCAATAAAATTGTGGATTTTTGTTTTTAACAATGCGATAACTGGCACATGTATGAAGTGGCTTGAAATTTGTAAAACATCCTATATTTAGCTTAGAAATTTTTTCAGAAATTTTTATAATTTCACCACCTACTCAGCATATATCCTCCCATACTAAGAAGAGAAGATTCATTCACTTTGATATTTTTATTATAAACATAATAAACGAAAGCAAAAGAGACAGAATGTCATAACGTAATCTATCTTGTTACAACACAAAGACCTATTGTGAGGTATTGAAAAGAAAAAAAGGAGGAAATGTCATTTGGCAGGAGTACACGTCGGGTTAAGTCCAAGGAGATGTTGCTTCAAAATGATAAGGCTTTTCGACAATTCTTTTCGGAAATGACAACTTGAGATAATGAAAAAACATATCAAAGCGTTTAGCCTAACTCTATGAGAACATGTTCTCGGCAATATCAGGTACTCTTTGGAAGATTTTGATTGGACCGGCCGTCAGTAATCGCAGTTTATTTATTTATTTTACTGAAGTGGAACAAATAATTCAAACGTGAAGAGAATTAAAAAATTTTAAAAAGTTGAATTGACCTAAAAATTTAATTAAAGAAAAACTCCAATCTGTAAAAGGAAAGAATTTTGAAATTAAAAACAGATGTTTGTTTTTTAAATTTTAGAATCATTTGTTTTTAAGTATTTCACAGATTTGATAAAGAATAATTATTAAATATAATTTTATAAAAAACATTAATGATTATAATTTTTAATAAAATAAGTAATAAACAATAGCGGTCTCTACAAAAATTTCTCATTTTCTTTATTAAACTTGTCATGCCTCAGAACGGTTTGCATGAAATTTGCGCAAAATAATATCGACATATTAACTTTTGGACTGAATTTAGCATTAAGACTGAATCAATAGTATCATACTTGGCGAGGTTTTTTTTCCGATTAATCTTTAGCATATGGTTAATATTATCTGAATTTATGTTTTAGATGTGTTTTTCCCAATCGATTAAAACAAAAATTTGATACAAAACTGTACTTATAGTCGAAAAATTCCATACCAAATTTCATATATTTAAATAACAGTATTTTTGAATTATCGCGATTACATATTTCTGAAAGTACAAAAAGACAGACGGCCAACCCATACTTGGATATGCCTAAATTTGTCAGGTTTCTACACTACATATGTTATAACTATGAATCGAATTTTATCTCTCTAGCTTTCTTCGTTTTGTAGTTATTGTGTCAACCTACTCCAAACAGCAGACGCACTTCTGAACAAATTTCATTTAACATTTGACATAAGTCAGAAAATTTGTAGTAAAGACAATATAGCAAATTTCAATCGTCTAGATCAAAAGCATTTTGACTTATCTTTGTCACGGACAGACAAACGAGCGAACATATATCATTTTAAAGTGGCTTTCGAAATCAGGGAAATTTGGAGATACTATAAAGTAGTAAAAAAAAGATAAAAAAATATTTATAAATAATTGTATACAAAATTTAGAATGAAATAACTGTACAATAAAACATCAAAGCAGAATAATTCACTTATAACGAGTACAACGAATATTTTTTATTAGTGAGTTTTTAATTGCCTTTTGGTTTGATTACACAATAGAATTGTGAAATCTTCGAATGAATTATGATTTACAGATTTATCATTTGCAATCAATTAAAATGTTATAACGGACATATTTAAATAAGGAAAAATTGTTCGATTCAATCACTGAATTTCTGAAATACAATTTCCAGGTTTAATTTTGATTTACTTAACACGAATTCGACTCATGGAATACATTTTTAATATCATGGTAATATGAAATTCAAACAATCAGATAAAAAACTCTGGAAATCGTGGAATTCAAAGTTTTTAAAAAAGAAAAAAAGTGTGAGTCACACAGCATTGCATTAGAACTTTTAGGAAGTTTGAATGTATATTTTTACGTCTTAAGATTTTTAAAAAATCATGAAAATTTGTATGAAATGAATGGGAAAGACAACATTTAACATCGCCAGCTAAACACATTAATAATAAACATTTAATTGAAAGAAAAAAAGATATATCTATAATTGAGATGATTAGATATAACAGAGAAACCTGATCTTCAACAACACAGAAAGAATGAATTTGTTTATCAAACACAATAAAATCCAGAAAAAGATAACGATCTGGTTGGCAATCTTCCTTAACAAAAGACTCCCATTTTCACCTTTTCAAAGGTGAAAAATAAAGGTCTGACTCACTGACACAACAGAAAAGTGTCAACAAATATAACGGCATAGAATTATCTTGAAACATTTCTCAGAATGAATATACTAATTGTTGTCAGCTAGCAAAAAGTAAAAAGCGAAATAAGGTATGTAAGATAACAATCAATAAAAGTAAGAGATTACTTTCCTCCGACTCATTATAAATCAGAATGTTAAGCAAGAAGAAATGTGCCGGCATAGGGGAATCGCGTCTACCCCGTGATCTGGGTGACCTGGGTTCGAGTCTTAATTCGGGCATGGGTGTTCTTCCTCTGTTCTATATGTGAGATGCGTGAATGTGCCCTCTTGCAAAAAGAGGTTGTGCAAGCGAGTGAGTGATGCATGAATGGCAAAGTCGTACTCTTAACCCTAGATGGCGTTACTAGAAACAAAAGATGCACCTATCGGCTTAAATTGCTGTTTTCATAACAAATAGATTGTCCAACGCCAAGTGCCATAAGAAACAGAAGTGTAAAAAATATATAGTTCAAAACAAAAACTGCTAAATAATATAGCATCATATTTTAATTCCTTTAAAACAACAAAATACTGTTACAAATCTGTAATGTTGCCCGGCAGAGCAATTTTTTCCATCATAGAAGTTTTACGGACAGCTCCATTGGATGATAATCGGACACTGAATCAACGACCCGCCCGCCTACGAGACAAACTTGGTGACTTTGTCAGCAAAATAGATGGTACTAGAATCTTCAGGAATTTTGACGATGGGACCAATAAGAGACGAATTACGTTGATTATTTGAGAACCTTCTGTGTCCTGCTCCGGAAGCTAGAAAAGACCGACAGACCAAGTCTGTGTCATTCTTATAATGTGTGTGTTGAGTCAGCGACGAACTGGTTGGAACAGTCCAGTGAAGCGCAAGTGTTAAAAGGAATTCAAGCAATTAGTGGACTGAGAATCGGTACCGTGTTGGGCTAAGTACCCAATCATATAGTAGTGAGTCGGCAGTTGAGAACAACTGAAACGAAGAGGCAGTTGAGAATATCAAGCATTTAACTACTAATTGCAGGCATTAAATTTAGAGCATAACAACTTGGATTCTCTTTTCCTGCTGAATACTTTCTAGCCGCTTTATGAGCTAATGTGGTTGTTTACTACGATTATTACTTGTGAGATGCTGTTTCTTGTAAGTGCTAATATGTATTGTTTTTGTATGGTTCGGCTGTGTTCAGTCGTGTCTTCATCTTAATAAATGTCGTTATCTATTATTGAGGCTTGTTGACTGTGTCACTATACACCCATTATGGGGAGCCCGTCAGTTTTAATGGAATTGTTCGAAACAATACTTTCAATCAGAATATGAAAAAACAGATTTTGTTTTAATAACAATACTATTTGAGAATTACAGCTACCTCTTTCTGTCCATTTACACAATAAAAGGGTGGTTCATTCATAGCGACAAACAAAACGGAATCATACTTTCTTGAAACGTTATTGAGAGAAAAATAACCGGAACACACAATTAGACAATGATTAAGGAAAAGAAAAAAAGTTTACTTTAAGTTCTGCGTCGTCTGTTACGCTTGAATGCGCGCCATTAGTAAAATATGATAATTTCCAAAATCAAATCAGTAAAAGGCAATTCATATACGTCACGTGATAAGTAAATTTCTTTTAAATAATATTTTTACTTTATCATCATATAAAGTACTACTATCGTCAAAAAATACGAACACCAGATTTTGATGAATCACCACGTTTCTAAGCACCATGAGTCAAAACAGCGTATTATTGAAATACGTAATTATATCATGTCTGAACACGATATTTCAAAATTTCAATCAAATTTTGAAAGAAATGTATTCACGAAAAATGTGTTTATCCGGCTGTCTCACATGAATATATAGACTGAATAAAATTGGGTGAAAATTGTACATCTAATTATAGATTCGTATCAAATTTTGAACAGAATCGGTAATGGATTTAACGTTGGTTCATTTGTATTTCCGTAGCCGTATAGACAAAATAAATAACTCAAAGTCTCAAATGAAGGAAATTTCGTTTATGATTTAGTAACTAAAATTTTAGATATCTATGAAAAATTGATTTCAATAGATAATAAATAAATAAAAGAACATCAAAAATGGATGTTTAGTTTTCTTTCCGATTCTAAGACGCATAAAACTCTTATGCGGAGGAACTCAGAAAATAAAATTCTTTGCACACATGGCGTTTGAGAGTTTCTTAGTTGATAATATCTTCTTCCTTCATGAGGAATATGCAACAGAATTTCGGGCACCAGCTCATTTTAAATCGTCGAGCAATTCAATATGCAATTACTACGCAATAATCTCGGGTAGAAGGGATAATTTTTCAAGAAATGCATGTTGAATTAACTTTTCTAAGCTAAGTAGCATAAAACTCTTATGCAGAGGTACTGTGGAGGCGAAGTTGTCTCTCGGAATAGAACCCGGGACCTTTGAATCTGAAGGCCAGTAACATACCACTGGACAAAAGCATGCTCAAGTCCCGTAGATGTTATCTGGCTTATTAAGATATCCCCACAGACTCACCCTCCAGTGAGTTGAAGAACGATATGCGTTGTTGTTGAGTGGTGATGAATTGGTTTGTTGAGTGAGAGGTTGCTGTGTGTAGCTGTTGTGTCTACTGCGCCGTACCCATCTTTATTTGGTGAGTGGAGAACTTTTTAGTCACGTCAAGCGTTATGGCCAGCGTGCGTGAATTGTTGCGTCAAGTGAGTCTGCCGACTTTGGTTGCGGGTAGATGGCGTCACATCAGTTGCATGAAGGTTGGAGGTTCATTGTTCGAGGTCACCATTGTAAGAGGTGACTGTGCTCTTGGAATAGAATCCAGTAGATGGCGTCGCATCACATCCGAGTCACCATTGTGGAGGTAAAGTTGTCTCTCGGAATAGAACCCGGGACCTTTGGGTCTGAAGGCCAGTAACATACCTCTGGACAAAAGCATGCTCATGTCCCATAGATGTTATCTGTCTTATTAAGATATCACCACAGTACTCTGAAAATAAAATTATCTGCCCACATGGCTTTGCAACATGCAAGAAATGCATGTTGAATATTCTTTGCTATGCTACGAAGTATAAATCTCTCATGCGTGGGACTCTAAAGATAAAATTCGTCGCACATGCTGTGTTCGCGGCTTTACTCAAGATGCATAATTGACACTACCTCTACCTTCACATGGAACATGCAACAAAATTTATTATGGAATACTCAAGAGTTTCGAGGAGACTTTTTCGACTCGTTTTAAATGATGCTTTCTTAGGTGCAAAACAATATGCATTTACTACGCAGCAATCTGGAGGGGGGGGAGTAATTTTTCAGGAAAAATTCATCCAAACAATCCATCAGAGTATTTCTACGCATGAGGATTTCATGTTTCACGTCATTAATGGCGACATTCTTATTCCCCAAAAAATGCTTTTAATATTATATATATATATATATATATATATATATATATATATATATATATATGCAGCGGCATTTCGGCGTAATGTTTCAAAAACAGTAGGAAAAAAAAAACACAATTAGATAATGGATAATCAGAAATTCATTTTTCGTCACCAGGATCTGGATTTATAAAAAACTGCCCTGCAGTGAAGGAAAAAAAAATAATAAATCGGGCATAAATGAATAAAAAAACGGGATGAAATGCCATCGGAATTTTATAATGGATGAGGATTCTATTACATTCACCTATTTTCATGAATAAATTTAGTTTGAAAGTGCGAGATTTGAATATAATGTGAAGAAAAAAATAAACACGCGCCTATAAAATAGCCGCTAAAAATGGAACTTATAATAATAAAAAAGAATTGAAAGTAAAAGCAAGATTTCATCGTACAGTAATTTTGTTGTTCTAGGTAGCATGTTTTTATAATAAATCAGAGGTGATTTCCATTACAAATAGCGTTTTAAAGTTTCGACACTCTTGGAAACAGTCTTGGGGATATTCTAGAAATGGGAAGTTTATTGTATTTCTTAAACAAAAAGAATTCATTATTATTGGATAAAATTTTACTTAAGGTATTCTTGAAGCCTTAAAAGGCAAGCAATTTTTTTTTTAACAAAAAGGGGGGTACGACTGAAATCTTATCGCAAATTTTAAGTTAAGAAAAAATTTTTATCATGTGATTATATTAATTCGCAACGTCAACTTTTTTAAAAAAAAAACGATACATTTTTTCTTTTTTTCATAATTGAGATTGATGAGAGCTCCAAAACTTATCCAGTCAAGAAAAAAAATTTAAAATGAAAATTGTCATTAATGCTTTATTCATTGTTTACGAGATTCCATGGTTCAAAAGTCCCTAACAAAAACATCATTGGGTCACAAAAGAAATGCCACGTTTAAAAGCTGAATAGCCAACGTTACCACCGCAATACGACTTCCAAATGATAAACTATTTATCAATGATTTTTTAAGTATATAGAATTTTTATACAAACAATATTTTTGTAAACACAAACTATTATTTTCAAATTCCTGAGACCATAAAACAGTTTCATAATGGATTAATCTTAGAACAGGAGTCAAAACCTTCGATGCTCCCCACTTAATGAATGAAATGATATTTCCTCACTGGGAGAAAAAGAAAATACTTTTATCAAAACTGTTATTAAACGCGAGTAAGTAATTTGAACATATTATAAAAATTAAATTATTTAATTTCCTCCGAAAAAATTACATTCCATGAAAATAACTATGATATCATAGTTCTAAGTCAACATACTAGCAACATAAAGCAATACTAGTAAAAGCAATTTCATATATATATATATATATATATACACACGCGATTAAAAGATTTTGATGAATATTGCAATTTATGCCCTTTCATTGCTTGTTATTGGCTGCTTTCAATTATTCAAAACTCCTAACCAAAACAGGATCATGTTCTCACATAATAATAAAAATCAAAATGTTCAGCATCTGAATTAAAAAAATTTTTAAAAAGATGTTGGAGCTTAAAAGCAATTGAATAACGTTTGAAAAACGCTGGTAGACTAAATATCTTTTTTAATCCTCTGACTTACGCACTTTTTAAAAATCAGTATTTAGGTATGATGTTTGTGAATAAGTTCAAATATTTTTCAAACAAAGTTAATTGATACTAAATGCTACACGATAATATGACATAATAAATATTTATAATTGTAAAACTAAACATTGTAAACTATGAAAAACGCTGGACGCAACCGAAATTGACTGATTACCAACCCGCAGATAGCACGGGATACGCAGATGGTTAATCACCAGTAAAAGGATTTAAAAAAGAATCGAAAAATAATACAAGGTATTATCTTTAATCGTGACACAACAACATATTTCTAAACTATTACAGATACATATACTGGAGTTGAAAAATGTTATAAATAAAGCAAAGAATTATATTTATTTTGTTTAAATCAATTGTGGTGATAAAAAAAAGGATAAAATCCAAATTTTTCCAATGGAATTTTAAGATACCAATGGAAACAACAATTACTTCCCCGCTCCTATAATTCATTATTAATGAAACAATCTTGACGCACTGATGCTTCGAATTACAATAGTTTAAACCAATCAATAACCACTTTGTTTAGTAGACCTTCCTCTGAACTAAATATTATTGAAATAGAATAAAATCATGTAAAACAGCAGTATTAAAAGGTCACAGATTTGCCAAGTATAGCAGGAGGAAAAACCTTGGCTTGCTGACGAAAAATAAATTTTTTAAATTTTGAATAGATCGAATACCCTGTGTATTTATGATATAGAGAATAGCTGTATATATTAAATTTATAGTGTCTCTAATAACCGCCGGGAGTAACCTCGTAAATGACGTTGAGATGCTTCTGGTGTGGTGGTTGGATCTCGCCAACCTGATGGATACAATAAAGGTGGGGTATCCGACTCCTCCCATCGATGACGGGATGTATACTTCCTACAGGGAGTGATGTATCGTGGCCGGTGACATCCCTTAGGACTCAACCACAGTTCCCACCAGTGTCGCTGTAGCGGCGGTTCGGTCATTCAGTACTTATTTCCGAGAGTCTTCGGGCGGGACGGATATTCAGTATTACTAGCTATTACCCGCGACTCTCGCGTGGAAATTTTGATGTATATGTACGAAAAACTATCAAATAATGACAAATAAAAAAAACAAACCTAACCTAAAAACAGTACATTTAAAAGTATAAGCATATACGAAAAATATGTAACACAAATACAATTTAATAACAAAAACACACAACTAACATTTTATTTACATTGTATATCCAAAATAAAACAGCAAATCAAGTCCGGTCCAATCCATTTTATTTATTGATCGAGATAGCTACAACAATATTAAACACATAATTTTTAAACTTTTAATTTAAATTAAAACACAGTTGTCAACAATCACGCGCGAAATTTCAACGCCAGTTGGTGTAACGCACATGTCTGACTTTCCAACGCCAGTTGGGGAAACGCAATGCAGATTAGAATTTTTTTTATTATTTTATTCTGTTTTCTTTTAGTTTAAAAAATACCTCAGAATGAATCTGAAAGATCGATTCATTAACGACATTTGATTTTACATACATCAAACACAAAGAAAATAAACAGAATCGTTAAAAATAATCGGTCGAAATTCTCCTAAGCGTGTCATTTGTTTTGGAAAAACGCTGCAGCCTTACTTATCTTTGGCGGGATTTGGCCTCAGCTTTTTTGGCGCGAAAGTTAGTTTTTAATGAATAAAAAATGAACCACCCAATGAACCGGATTAAAGCGTAGCCTATATTCTATTCTTGACTATAATCTATCTTTGTGCTAAATTTCCTCCGATTCCGTTCAATCATTCTGCAGTGATTGAGTAACAAACATCCATCCAAACTTTCACATTTAGAGTATTAGTAGAGATAGTGTCTCTAACACCACTCCTAACGGAGGGGAAACTCAAATGCTTTCCACATCATCTGGACATGGTTAAGGGTTACAACCAAAACATTACAGAATATTAAAAAGAGCCGCGGTGGTTGGGTGGAAAAGTCGTGTTTTTGAACCAGAGGATATCAGGTTCGAGACCCGATTCCACCGAAAAATCGTCTTGCAATGGATCTAGTGCACTTTAAATCCGTCGGAATCGAACGTTCTTCCGCTGATGTGGTGTGGAAATTTTTAAAGGGGTGTGCTGACTTGCGAATCGTCTTCGTCATCTGACCATATCACGAGGTACGTCCCCAAATAGCCCTTAGTGCTGCTTTAGAAACGCCTACGTTGATATAACTACGTGGTTACATCTTAATAAGCCAGTAACAGCCACTAAACATCAGTGGTCACTTTTGTATAGTGGATAAGTTACTCGGCTGCAAATCGGAAGATCGCGAATTCGATCCTTGGCGGAATTCAACCTCCACATTGGCATAATTTGACCAACACCTACGCCAAAACTAAATTTTCCAAGTTAAAAGTATTTTTTTTTTAAAAGAAAAAAACTTCTGGAACATTTTGAAAAATTTGGCGCTCGTGGTATATACAAATTCAATCAAATGGAATTTATTAATAGGAACTACGATTTCATTCCTAAACTCAAAAATTTATGATGAAATTTTGATGTTAAATTGCATTTTACAAAGTAAACTTCGGAAACTAAAATGGAAAGTTATGTTAGATAGTTTAATATATTATTTATCTCAACTTAGCAAACTTTTTGTTTGATCGAAAAATCAATACAATTCTTCAGAATTATCTTTCATTACAATTTAAACATATTGAAGCCACGTGTTTGAATTCAACTCAAATTCCAAAACTAAACAATAAAATGAAGTGTTGCAATCAATTTGTTACTGATTATCAGGTATTAAACTACGAAACTAAACAATATAAAAAGTACAGAATAACTACGGTAAAAGATAAGATATTTTTCTTCTGCGAACGATTAAAGTCGAGGAAAGCTCTATTTTATTGATTTCAAGCTTTGAAGATAAGAGACCATTTGGCGAGGGAAGTCGTAATTTTGAGCCATGGCCAGATGTGGAAGACGCCAAAGAAGCTTCGGCATTTTCACTGCTCTGCAGCGGAATTTCAGGTACCTTCTACAGCATTTGGCCGTGGCTCAATATTTACACGATTCACCCACAAAATAACTACAAAATGCCACGCTAATTAAATTTATCAAAATCATATCAATTTAAGATGAGAAATGAGCTTTGAACTTCCATAACAAATCTATATATGAATACTCCAGTTTTAATTGTGGAATCAAAATATTTCGCATGTTTTTAGAACAGCGATTCGAAGTTACTGCAAATTTCTCGGTACTTGTCGTTTATACAGATGACCAAAAAGTGCAAAGCAAAAATGTCGCCAATTTGGCGATTTCAACCGTAAAATTACAAAGCATGTGATTCGCACTAAGTTTTCAATAATAAATAATATTGCACTGAAGTATATTTTAATAGTTTGGCGAATCTTTTTCTTGGCGCTTTTTGGTAGGCGTTAAAATAGAATTGTACTATTTCTCGAATTGCAGATAAATAATTTGGTAGATTTGATTAAGTTTTATCTTTAAAAAAATTCTAAGTATTAAAAGATATTTATTCATGCAAGTCAGATTCTTCTAGAGTGAAGAAAAGAGTGTTTCAGATAGCAGCTTATTTATCACTAAATTTCGAATATATGCTGTACATAAACAGCGGTCTTTCAAAAATTGTTTCGCATACACTAATAATGGTGCTTTCCGACAGAATACCTTCCACAGCATTAACGTACACTAGTCAAGAAATATTAGCCTCTGACGTGATACCAGTACTTTTATTGAATCTATACTGACATCCTTGGCGATTTCTTTTTGGCGGTTAATCTTTTGAATGCGTTTAATAGCATCCAATCAAATTTGTAATTTAAAAGCGTTTTTAAAAATCGATTGAAACTAAACTTAGATAAGAAACTACACTTGAAATTTAAAAACTGCCATCAATTTCGATGTATTTAAGTCATTGCATTTTTGAATTATCGGGTTTACAACATATTTCTGGAAATACAGAACGACAGACAGCTAATCCCTTGTTAGATCTGGCTGAGAATTTGACTGATGATTATGCCACTGATGTTAAATCAATGTACTGAATCTTGCCCATTTAGCTCTCTTCATTTTGTAGTTCTCGGATTAACAAATATTTGAAAACCGAGCACTTCCAGTAAAAGGAGTTTGCTCAAAATTAAACAGAAATCAGTGAATTTGGTACAAAATTACATCAAATTTGGTCTCCTTTGCCTTCGAGCAATTTTGGCTTTTGTCATACACAAGTGAACAGACGAACATTTTCTAAAAGAGTGTTTTTTGAAACCAGGGAGGAACCAAATCGTGAAGATTCGTCCAAATCTCGAGTTCGAATCTTTTGATTATTATTACAATACATTCTGTGTACTACAGATACAAGAAAGTAAAAACAAGTGAAAAATAACATTTGAAACTGAAGTTACAATTCCTCAATTTGTAGAATTGGTTACATTTTTTTATTCATTATATTTATTATGGCTAAAGGTTTTTGTTCACTGATTTCATTATAAAAATTTTAATTTGGAAAACTAATTTATTTTTGTATCTTTAAATAATATTTAGAGAAATTTATCTACATTTATCCGAAATAAATAAATTTTTTATCACTTTTACAGATTCAAAATAGCTGTTTAACTTAAAAATATCGCTAGTGCTTTTAAATTTTACTTGAAGAGTTAGACCTAAAGATATATCAAAGGAAGGTTATCGAAATAATATATTAAAAGTTAAAAAGAAAAGATCCGATGATAAAGCGACCTTTGAAGAGTAGTTATTGAATTGCGCTTAAAGATGACAAATGGTCGAATAACGGAAGATTTGGCAAAGGGGAAAAGTGCATCTAAGTAAAATGAAAATATGGTATTAAGTATCCATATATGTCATTGCCATGAACTTGATGAAAAATTCGGATAACCAAAAATGAGATTTATAAATTAATATACTTTGAGAAATGAATCATCAAGAAAGTATTAAAGAAGTTATATCTAAAACCAGACTATAAGCAAAACTCCAAAAAAAAGTTTTACGGTGACAAATGGCACTAAACCATACTGAAAAAAATAATTAGACAACGGCGACAAAATAGTCATGAAATACGAGTTTAGATGATTATGACAAGAAAACGAGAAATTTTTTTTTAAAAAAATCACCACTAATAATGAGTGTGCGTTTTGGCGCTTTACACGCCAGATCGTTTGACTTACAGTTACGAAATTTGGCATAAATATGCCTAAAAATGTGCAGCCAGGAGCATCTTTTTTTTCCCTTCAAATTTTAAAAACCAATCTGAATTTTCGCATTTTTCTGCGATAACTTTGAAATATTATTGAGTCGATGCGTTGTCAAAGATATTCCTAAAAAGAATCTCTTATTAAGAGCAATAAAAGAAATATTTCACGACTTTCTCATTTGAGCCTTTTTTTAATTATTATTCCGCGTGATTTATTTTTCCTCATGACGGCAAATCATTTTCTCAAGTGCAAATAAAAATAAATTCAAGTTAATTTCAAATTTGTCTCATTTTTGGCCATTCATCTACAATATATATAACATTTCTAAGGAAATAGTACACAAATTTTTTAAGCAGTACCCTGATCAAAGAGAGAAGTTACTTCGGAATTTGTAACTACGATTTATACCGTCCCGTGAGGTATAACGTGTATAAGTAAAAAGCGTTAAGCAATACGTCAGTATACATCGTGGCACAAGAGAATAAGAGAACGAAATTTTTCTCTCAACGATTTTATGCCATGAGATTCCGATAGGGATTTATTTAACACGTGACGATTTAGGTAAATGAATTCTGAGTATTTTTAAAATAATGCGGAAAACATTTTCATTCCTTCATTCGGAGCGTGAGAACTTGCAAAAATAAGCATTATTCACTTTCGCAAGCATTGATTTAAAAAAGTGGAATTGGATCAGGAAATAAGAGAACATTTTAGAATGAAGTTAATATAGGCTAATTTCAAAGGAAAATTAGGAAGTTAATAAAGATTTAAGTAAGAGGGGCGATCAAAAAAAGTTAAGAAGCAAATTATGGATGGGAATATTGTTAGCCAGAGTGGAGACACATGGCGCTAGATATGTTACACCGGTCGTTCGAGCAGATAGTGTTAGTACTGAGACCTGCAACAGCGACAGCTATGGCAAAATGCCTGGAGAAGTGGTCTTGCACAGAGGGGGGAGCCGTGATACGTTTTTTACATTTCTATTCTATATATTTCATTTATTGTCATTTCTTACATCTTGTTTATAATGTTGAGAGACATTACAATGTAATTTTATCAAATAGTTTTTACTCTTACATACTTTGATAAGAGATGAGTATTTTATATCTCAACCATATGTCTGGCGCAGTATGGCCAGCTATAGCTCTTGCGCCACTAAATCACACAATCCAATCCAAGATTTCTATGGGCCAAGAATGTGCCCCATCGGACATTCACAGACAAATCGTTCAAGTGTACGGGATGGGCGAAGCAGTGAGTAGACAACAGAGGCGAAATGGTGCCGTTCTTTTAAAGCAGGTAAAGAAATTGCAGGAAATGTTATGGTAAGAGGTCTCCAGTCATCCCCCCATACAGCCCCAATTTGTCTCGTAATGAATATTTCCTTTTCCAGGCATTGAAGAAACATTTATCCGAAACGAGGTACATGTTAGACGGCGATGTTAAAAAGGGTGCCGAGAAATGACTCAATAGTCAAAGACCTGATTATTACCGAGACGGATTAAACAAATTGGTGCAGCGGTGTGCCTCAGTAGGTTTAGTGATTATGTAGAGAAGTGACCACCACATATATATCTTGCCATTTGTATCCTGTGTCTATTGTTAATGAAGCATTTTTCCTTTGTCGTAAATTTTTTTTTGAATCAATCCTCGTAGATTAAGAGAAGTTTAGTTTAGTTATATTAACGTCCCGTTTAAAGCAACACGAGGCCTGTTTTGGGACGGACCTCGTCATTTTGAACCACAGTCAGATGACGAGGACGACACCTGAACTGGCAACCCCCTCTCCACACCACACCAGCGGGAGGACGTTTGGCCTGACAGATTTAACGTGCAAGAGACCCCCTTACACGACGGTTCTTCGGTAGAATCGAGTATCGAATCTGAAACCCTCCGGTTCCGAAGCCGAGACCTTAAAACCAGGTTACCGCGGCCCCTAGATTAAGAGGAATACATATATATGTCGTGGTATCTTAATAAGCCAGTAACAGCTATTAAAAATTGGCGATAACTTTTATCTAGTGGATATGTTACGTGACAGCAAATCGTAAGGTCGTGAGTTCGATCCTTTGCGGGATTCAATCACCACCTTGTCGCGACACCACAATACAAACCGCCATATTTGGCGATCTCGGAAAATAAACACTCTCTTCGCTCGCCAGAAGAGCTTGGCGCTATCAAAACAAGCTCTGAGATCGCCATTACGCATGACGCTATCAAAACACGCTTTGAGCTCGCCATAACGCTTGGCGCTACTGAACAACGCTCTTCCCTTCGCTCGCCATAACGTTTGGACCTATGAAAATCGTTCGTCTCAGCGCGACTCACTGGTGGGGGATTATTGTGGTGGTATCTTTATAAGCCAGTAACAGTCACTAAACATTGGTGATCACTTGTCTAGCGGATATGTCACGTGGCTGCAAATGGTAAGGTCGAGAGTTCGATCCTAGGCGGAATCCAATCTCACTATAGGCACGACTTCACAATACAAACAGCCATATATATAATATGGCGATTATAAACAATCACCAGTAGTTATACATAATCGACTGTTTATTACATTTACCGTAACATTATATATTATATATGTAGAGATTTAATTAGCGGCCATTACTGTTAAATACTTAGTTCCAGTTTGTTGCAATAGATGTCACTACGGATACTGCAAAATACCTCTGAACCAAAGTCCAAGAGACGTGACGTAAAAATTTGAGAGAAAGCGAACTACGCATTCGCTCGCCAGACGGGGATAGACAGGGTCATATCGTTCCGATTATGCATCTTTAAAACGCAACGTAGTTTCGCCATGAAACAATTAATTAGGCCTCATCCTTGGTGGCATCTATAAGTAATACTTTTTTTCTCTCTGTTGTAAATAGTCCTGTCATAATTGTAAATGTCTTTTCCTTTTTCTATACTGTAAATAAATTTCTTTCTTATTCAAAAGCTTCTTTTCCTTCAGTCAGTGGCCTTAGACACTGATCTAAATGTGGTTGGATGGGCATTCTGTCCCACCCAATTCCTACATATATTTGTGATTTCATTCTATTGTTGAATTTGTCTCTCAGTTTCTTACAAAAATCAATTAATAGATCTTTTTCAAGGCCAAAATTTTTTATTCTGTGCTGATTTATGTTAAAACATTGGTAGCGAAGCAATTAAGTCACAAGTATTTGTGTTTGGGCGCATTGTGCCCTCATTGTAACAAATGAAGCAAACATAACAAGAGCGGAAAACCTTGGGGAGGGGGGAATCTATGCAATAGTCTAGGGAGGGGTGGTGGTGGCAAGTAGGGGAAAGAGCCTTGTTGTACCATGTAATTCGGCGATACCTCCCATCCATACCAACGTAAGGGGCAATTCCAATTATGGGTCAAAATCAAACAGCAATCAGTTCTAATAATGCACAGTGCTCGCCCTATGACACACGATTGTGACACCGTAAATAATTGTGATTGCGACCAGCTCTAACGAACCATTACAATAAATCAGAGATTCGTCCCAATTTCATTAAAAGCAAGATCGTGCTGGATGATTTCGTAGCAGAAATAATTGATTGGATTTCTTGCTAGCACACATGAGGGAAATGTAAAAAAAAAAAAAAAAAGAAGAAAAGAAGGGAAAAAAAGACATATCGAGTCGAAGTTAACGAGCGAAGAGCAGCTGTTACGATTCTGGACCGTCTCAGGAGCAAGGACACATGCCCTAATGAAAAATAACCGTTGCGCAATCGGATAAATCTGCGACTTGGCGATATTAACACTCGTCTATTGTGACTTTAATTTTAGTTCTTGTTTTCGCAGTCTCTTTTCCAGCCAAGCGAAGAAGGGTATCTCGCCAAATGCAGCAGATTCTAATAAATGAGCAGTAAACAAAACTGATAAATTGGCACATTTAAGGTAACACGAATTTCTAATGAGGAAAAAAATCGTTGAAAGTCGATTGATTTATGAATTTATATTACTTCAAAATTGTCTAATTGTAGACGTATTAGAAAGACCTTATTTATAATTGAAGTAGAATGTTGAAATAAAATATTCACACTAATAGTAATATTAAAAACAAGTTATGTATAATTTAATTCTTACTTAGGTCAGCAAAGAGAAATTTTAGTTACTTTTTATTAAATAATCATAAAAAAATATCACAAAATTGATTTTCGCAAATATTGAAATCTCATTATTCGCCTTCATGAGAAAAATACTGAAATCCTTGTATTTTACAGATTGAGCTACTGTCTTTCGATTTCAATTTGCATTACAAAGAGATAAAACTCTATTTAAAGTATTAAAAATCAATTAGATTTAATTAATGATTTATATTTAAAAAAAACTGCATTAGCATCCAGTGTCATCCACAAGTTTGAAATAATGTATTTGAATACGAGTGGATGAATAAAAAGTATTTTATTAAAGACGGAAAATTTAAATAATATATTTAAGGAGAGTGTGAACTAATAGTAGGAATTGAAAAATCAATATGTGAATATAACCTGAATAAATTGTGATCCTCACCAAAAAATTTCTTGCATGTAAGAAAAGAAAAACAAAACTGTAACCAAGCATTGATGCCAGTGTTCTGTCTGCGACATTCAGAACTGGGTTACATTCTTCCAGAGTTCCTGAAAGCGCAATTCTCCCCGAGCAGACAGAGGGGAGCCATTAATTTTTTGATATGCCACAAACTTCGACACTGTTTCCATGGCAATACAATAGACGCACGGAAAGCGTGCTTCGACTTCCAGCTTACGCAAAAACCACGAACTTTCAACGCGTCCGTCGCAACAAGAATAATAGTTCGTTACTTTACTTGAGTTATGCAAGAAAATACGAGCTAGCGATTTCGACGAATCTCCACATTTTTGATATCATTAAGTTCGAAAAATATTTTGGGGGAATATTTCTGTCTGGGAGAAAGAGAACACAAAAATGCTTTAAGCTAGAACAGATTTTGGTATAATGGGTTTACATCAAATTTGGAAATTTCTATCACATTTTTAGTAAACTCTGTTGACAGGAAGTCCGTTCGTCAATCCGGCAGCTGGTATATAAGTCAAAACAATTACAAAACGAATAGAACTAGATAGATAAGATTCGGTACACAGATTTATCATCTATAATGTAGACAACTGTGAAATTTTGAGTCATATCGAACAAGGAATAAACCGTTTGTTAGTTTGTACTTTCAGAAACAATCGCGATAATTAAAAAATGCGATGACTTCAATGCATCAAATTTTAAAAGGAAATTAGTGACTACGAGTCAAAATTTTGTTTCAATCGGTTATTTAATTTAACGGTTAGTTTTAACCTTTAAAACCACATCACATATGACCCCTTTTCGATTTCGTATAGATGTAGGTGGACTTTATTTTAAAAAAATTACACAGCAATTAATTTAAAAGAAACAAATGACAAAATAAGAAAATATATAGTATAACAAGAAATGATAAAAACTATAATGAATATCTGGAGTACAATAAAACTGGATGAATGAACATAATAATGTAGAGTATGTGTGAAAATATAAAAGATAGTTACTTGAGAGCGTCAAAATATTTGATATAAGGTGTTGGGTGTATTAAATGATACCCTAACAAACTGATAAGGTTAATCTAATTGTAGCAGTTCTCCATGATCAGTTAGGAATCTAATCAAATTTACAATTCTTTTTTTGAAGATGAATTGCTAAGGACTCTTTTATACCAAAGACTTAGTGAAGTGGAGGGTTTTCGGAGGTACCTTGATAGGTTAAAAGGGCAAGATGGCACAAAATTGATGGGATAGCCGACATCTCCACAAGAGCAATAGTCATCTTCTGGCAAATGGAAACGGGGAAGAAAAGAAGGGTTCTGGTTTATATCGGTTGGGAAAAATGCGTCTAAAATACAATTTCGATTTTCGGATGTTGTTAGCCGAAAATCGAATGGTCATAGATGAATCGCCAAAAACTCGCCAAGGTTCAAACGAGTTTGTAATAACACTAAACTCACGCCAAAGTTTAATATTTCTTAATTACTGTAAGAAAATGAAATGCAAGGCACTCTCTTGGAATACCTTTATCAGACGGTATGTGAGAGAGCATTAGGGAGATCGCTCCTGCTGGTTCTTGATATTCTTCGTAAAAACAGGACCTCGGAAAAGTAAAACAGGGCTAATTAAATTTTATTACTAGATGAGAACATGATCCTGTTTTCGTTAGGAGGTTTTGAATAATAAGCAACAAAAAAAAATTGAAGCTCGAAATCGCGTAGGCGTTGAATAAAGCATAAATTGCAATATATGAATATTGCCATTTGTGCTTTATTCAAATGCTTTTATAGCATATGTCTTTTACCTGCTTTTACCAGCATTGCCATTATTATGTACGCTTTTTTGATAGCAGATGCGTTTTTAAAAAGTTGACGCAAAGCTATAACATCATAACAGTTATTTTCATGGAATGCAGTTTTTTGTTTTTTTCCCAAAAGAAATTAAATAATTTTTTTTTACAATATTTTCAAAAAAACTTCACTCACGTTTAATAACAGTTTTGATAAAAATGTTTTATTTTTCCCCCAGTGGGGATACATCATTTCATTCATTCTTAAAATGGAAACATTGAAAGTTCCCGTTCAAAGATTAATCCATTAAGAAACTGTTTTGTGATCTCAGAAATTAGAAATTAGCAGTTTGTGTTAACAAAAATACTGTTTTTATAAAAAAAATTATATAAATTAATATGTTTAAGAACTTATTGATAAATAATTTATCATTTAGAAGTAGCATATTATTTATATATATTATATATCGATACAGAGAGAGAGAGAGACCGATAGAGAAGCCTCACAATTGTTTCAAGCCTGTAAAAACTGGTTCATGACTTAAATTAAGGTAAATAATTATTTGAAAAATAATGTTCTCGCATGATAACTGGAAATTTGCGATCGTAAATTTAAAGGGAAAAAAACAGTACTTCGTTATACTTCCTTCAAATACAATTTAAATTCCCTGCGCAAATTTGAGCTGTCATTATTGTAAATACACAAATACACTGACATTAATTCAGTAAAGACAGCCCCGATTTTTGATACTGCTTTTCCAATTTGAATTCTTTTCCCCAACACTTAAAAGAGTACCGGGCTGCAATTCAAGAATCTTGGTCACTCCCGCTAACACGATCTTTGAGAGTTGCGTTCATGCATGCGTTCTTTCAAATTAGATTTTTCTTTTTTTTTACTACGCAGAAGTGTAAGGGAGAATTAAAAGTTGAGGAAGGGAGGGGAAAAAAAAAGGAGTGATGTAAGGGCGCAGATTTAATGAAAAAGGACAAGACATGTGTTGCGCGTCAAGGCCAGTGGCAGGCGAGCTTTATTAGCGGGGAGTGCGAGATGTTGCCAGAAATACTAAACGGTTTCTTTCGTAAAAATAGATGGGGGAAACTGTTTTGTTGAAAACCGAATGCGCAGACGGGAGCCGACTGGTCGCCGCAGGAGGGAAGGGAGGGGTGGGAGTTTGGTATGGTTAGTTTCAAAAAAGTTTGCCCTAAAAGTATCCCCTCTGAAATTCCTTCTAGAGAAACAAGTATGGTAAACATCTCAGATGTTAGTTTAGTTTAAACAACTTATGACAGAGAGCGAACATATATATGAAATAATGATTTTTTTAACACGTTCTTTAAAATTGAGTTTAAATCTTTTTAAACTGACGTAGATTTGAGTCTTTTAAAAATTCCATTTAGTAAATTAATTATATAAAATATAGACGCCAATTTCTCATAAAAATATTTCTAATATTTTTTCAAAAATATCGTTCTTGGTAATTTATTTTTTCAACTGATTATTTGGCCAATGAGCTATTAATTAAATAGTAAATTAAATTCAGCTAATGCTTAATCTTTAAAAAATTATTATAACTGTTTAAATAGATCTTTTAAAGGAACAATATATATCGCAATGTTATGGCAATACGATCTGCGAGAAGTTTCTGCAAATCTCTCCCGACTATCTTTAAAAAATTCCTAATTTTAAATTTATCCATGATATTTCATTTTAAAATTATGCTATTTCTGGATACAAATAATCACCACAACTGTTTAGATAGATCTTTTATAGGAACAATATATATCGCAATGTTATGGCAATACGATCAGCGAAAAGTTACCGCAGATCTCTCCTGACTACGTTCCCTACATTTTAAAAATTAAATACATGCGATATTTTGTAATCCGATTTAAATCTTTAAAAAATTCATAATTTTTAGTTTAAATTTATCAATGATATTTCATTCTTAAATTCTCCAATTTCTTGGTACAAATCCCACTTTAATTTTTGCCAACATGAACTGTAGAAATTCCTTTTTCCTTTGTTTTCCCACGCCAAGAAAGAAGGAATACGAATCCTTGGCATCTATTCAAGTGTTTCAAAGATACCTAAGATTCCATTACCTATGTCAAAAAAATCCTTATTGGAATCCTGTAATAAAACAAAACAGAATCTGTAGGGAAAAAGTCTTTCACTTTGCACTTGTATCGCGATGCAAACAATCATCTTTTTATCATAACGTTTTCCTTGAACAAATTATATGCTTTCAAGGTTAAAATAAATCGAAGTTTAAAATCAAAATTTCAAAGTAATAATAATAATAATAATCTACGTTTTGGCCACGGATTTGCAAAAATATTTTCAGACACATAACACTTCGTGTCCATGTTATTATATTAGCAAAATAATTTCAGTAATTTTGATCGAATTTGAGTGGAAGAGAAATATGCTGTAGAATGGTGAAAACTTTTGCCGAGTTCATATAAAAGTCAAACGAAAGAAAGGGTGTTGAAATGGTTGAGTGGAATATGCGCTCCATAAATTAACCCCTCATGTCATTAAAAGATATCTTTCCCGCTCCGGGTTGTCACATTATAACCGTTATCTTTACATGCAAGATTTGGCGATTTTACAATGAACGCCAAATGGTAATCAATCCCGTTAAAGGTAATGAATCGCAGAAATCCAGAATCCAGTAAACCTACAAACTAGGGGTAGGAAATGATCAATAGAGCGCAAATTCCACAATCCCGTTGAAATTTGCATATCATCATAATTTCCTAACATCTGAAGACAGAAAAATAATTCAAAATTAGGCACATTATTGCCACAGACTGACAAAATTGTTTTGTATTAGAACTGTTTTGATAGCTGCAATAACTCTAAAATTAAGAGCTAAGAAATGATTTCCAAAACTCTTAACTTCGCAACTTACGTAATGCGAAGTAGTTTCGTGAAGAGAAGGCATACTTTGAAATTTTAATACTTCCGATATATTTCATACCAGGAGGCATAATATGTACAAAAAAGAAGAAACACGATACGTCAATGTACAGAGCTACACAAGAGCAAAATTTTCCGAAATTTTTTTCCCGAATGATTTTGTACTATGAGATTCTGATAGGAATTTGGATTTTAATGGGATTCTGATAAGGATTTTTTTACGCGTGTCGATTTATGTAAGGGAATTACTGCCATCTTTTAAAAAGAATTCGCTTAGCTTGATAATTTTTTTTATCCCTTCAACTCGGAAGGTGGGAACTGCTGACTTAAGCATTTATATAGAGCTTGTGTAGCATTAAATAAAAAAGGTGGAATCGGATCAAGAAATAAGAGAATATTTTAGAATGAAGTTAATATGGATTAAATTAAGAAATGAATTAAGCTTAAATTAGATTTTAAAATGCCATTACATATTATATAATATAATAATACCTTATTGAATAGCTCAGTTAACTGCATTCTCTTCGGCTTTTTCTCATTCTCATAATCCTCAACTTTTAGAAATAGTGGAAATATGGAATTCTGATATCTTCCGACAAATGAAATATAGCTTATACTTCCTAAATGCTATATATTTTAAATTCTACGAATTTGATATTTTTAAGAATTACTCCAATACTAAATTATTGCTCTGGGTACTTAAAACTTTCATCTATAAAATGGCAGCAAGGCTCAAGAGTTAATGCTCTGCTTATTTTTGTTGAATAATTGGTTTGTTGATAACTTTTTTCCTTCTCAAATTAGTTTATTGGTGGATTTCGACATGTTGCTCAGCTGGTGTTTCATTAAATAATAATTATTAATTTCTGATAAATTTGTAAATAGTAGAGTTATTTCGATTTCTTTCTTCTTAATGCATAATGACGGACCTTTCCTAAAGTAAAGTAATTGTGACAAACTTTTCCTATACTAAAATAATTGTGACAGACCTTTTTATCTCCGGAATTTTGGCAACTGTTTAAAAAATATTTTAAAATCGTTTTCAACAATACTTTCCAATTTCGCAATGAAATTCAATTCGTTTTCATAGTTTCCTCAAATACTGAAACATGAAATTTTATTCCGTATTTGGAAGCTTAAGAAGGATTCGATTATCTCCGTAGTTAATACAAGGAATAAGAAATTAAAGTTACAGTGCCACTATAGTCAGAAGACAGTTTTAAAACCGCAATTTCTTATATGCTATGATGTCATGGGGTTGACATTTTTAGGAATAAAGGTATGAAAATATTAAAATAACAGCATTGGTGCCTGTCATAGTTTGTGTACTTAACATTTTTTTCTTATGCATAACTTGATGCTCAGATTCGCTTAAGAATTTGAAATTAAATATAATCAAAATACTCAAGAATTCAACTGATCCAAAAAGGCAAATTAGAAACAAAAGAATCAATTAACAGATATTAATAGTATATAATTTCTAATTATACCATTAATTTTAACATTTTAAAAATGATTTCCTTACCAGTTATACCAAGTCTTTACTATAACATTATTTTTTCAGGTTAGTTAATTCCCAAGGTTATTTTCCCCAAGAACCAAAAATCTTGCGTTTGAAAATTCTTTTCAAAAACTATGCATGCCCAAACACTTTTCAACATTCTCTTTCTCCAATTTCGGTTATCTGCACCATGTTTGTTATAACTTAGACAACAAAAAACTTAATGCATAAAAATTGTTTTTCCTTAAAATATTGAACTGTTAAGTTTAACGCGTGTGTTTTTATAATTTCAGATTATAATCCAGTTTTAAATTTTTGTCAACATTTCTTTGTTCAGGTCGTGGCTAGAGCAAAGCGATGAACCAGTTGAAAAGTAGAAAGAATGAAAGAGAGCACGAAAAAGAATCGATTTCATATAGTTGAGGAAGGAATAAACATTTTGATTTCATAGGAAAATGAATAGCCTGAGTTAAGTCAATGGATAACCAAATTAAATTTACAGTGAAAAGAAGAGTTTGGAGGATTATTATACACAGGATTATTAATGGTTTGATATTTTAAATCACTGTCTTTGTAACAGCGGGCTTGTCTAATAGCAAGTGCCATAGGAACAACAACAGAAGATTGAATGTTATTTGTGAAAACTCGAAGACAGGTAATTATTACACAAATATATTAATTCCATTACACCTCCAAGTCAGATATTTATGATTATTCATAATTTTTTATTTGCTAGCGAACTCGGCATTTTGTAATGCAAAAATAATGTACTTTTTAAACGCCAACTTTTGATCAAAACGCAAAAATAATGTACTTTTTAAACGCCAACTTTTGATCAAAACGCAAAAATAATGTACTTTTTAAACGCCAACTTTTGATCAAAATGCAAAAATAATGTACTTTTTAAACGCCAACTTTTGATCAAAATGCAAAAATAAGGTACTTTTTAAACGCCAACTTTTGATCAAAATGCAAAAATAATGTACTCTTTAAACGCCAATTTTTGATCAATTAGGGAACATTATGATTTCCCATGAAAAATCCATTAAAAAAATTATGTAACAGCAAGTTTCGAATTTTTACTAATTACCTTCAATGTTCTGTTGTTGTTTCTTATGGCACTTGCTATTAGACAAGCTCGCTGTTACGAAGGCAGCGATTTAAGCCGATAGGGTACGTCTCTG
Source organism: Argiope trifasciata (assembly GCA_026543055.1). Classification (NCBI taxonomy): domain Eukaryota; kingdom Metazoa; phylum Arthropoda; class Arachnida; order Araneae; family Araneidae; genus Argiope; species Argiope trifasciata. The sequence continues at coordinate 997,122 of JAPMOQ010010478.1, read as the reverse complement.
GATTTAGAAGCGCCAAACAGGGCCAAGAGTACGACTTTGCCACACACGCATCACCCACTCGCTGTTACAACCCTTTTTTACAGGAGGGCACACTCACACATCTCACTGATAGAACAGCCATGGCCGAACCGGGACTCGAACCCACGACGCCCAGATTCCGAGGAAGACGCGCTACTACTATGCCAAGAAACTGGCTTCCATCTTCTTACTAGTGGGACCTCTCCGAATTACCAACAAGTTACTTTCTTCAAACTAGCGAATAAACAAGCAATTCGGAATCAATCCTTTCATATCCCTTATCTCCTCGGAGCAGGCAGATATGAAATAATTTATGCAAAAGGGCAAAGGCAAAAAAATATTCGCCAGTTGGCAAAGATTAAATGTTTTGCTCTGTGGAGAAGTTACTATTTCTCTGAAGTATATCAGAATGTGATTTAAAGCAGCATCGCCCATTTAGTTGACAAATGTACACAACCGTCCAAATCACTTCATAAAAACCCTTCAGGAAAGAAGTTATTAAGACAGATTGCAATATTTTCACGCCAATTTATGATGCCACTGGCAAAAATATGACTTCTAATTCGGGATCTGTATTTTTTTGTTTCCATTCATTAAATTCAGATTTAGAATGAGTTAAATTTCCCGACTCAGCCAAGTTCTGTGGACGAGTTAAATTTGATGAAAATATTATAAAAGAATAAAGTTCTTACTTCCCTTAAGTTTCTTTTCGATTAGCCGGGTGAAAGCGAAAATTCGACAAATAATTTATACTTGCTCCAAAGCAAATATCACCATAAATGTTTAGCCTTAAGTTGTACGCAGATTGGCGCAAATCTTGACGGCCTATTTTTGGCGCAGCTCTGAATTATTAGGTGACTTTTCGCTTGAGCCTGGCTAACCAAAAAAGTATGACCTTCAATATTCACTAGATGGA
>JAPMOQ010010478.1:958986-988245 GCA_026543055.1 Argiope trifasciata | reverse complement strand
TTTTATATACAAATCCATTGATTGATATTTTATATACAAATCCATTGTTGTATAAAATAAGATTCGATAAATTCCTCATATCATTGATGCGCATTACATTTGCCGACAAACTTTTTTTGCAACTGGGGCATATATATTTAAGTAGAACTGACAATAAAAATTAGCCAGTGAGAGAAAGTTCTCTCTTCGATTTTTCTGTACATTCAACAATGAAGCTCCGATATAAGGAGAAGAAAATTGAGTACATATCTTAGATAAAAATCCCCACCTATAGTTGGATTTTGCTCAAACTTTATAGTAAAATCACAATTTAGGTACAATAATTACATTCATTTGAACCGTTTTGATGTATTAGCAGAATAATTAAACGGATGAATAAAATTTCATAAATGATTCAACAATAATAAGATTCATCAACATTAAGTGGTCGAATTTTGTGAGGATTATAATAGTTTTTGAATTTTGTTCGAAGTTAATCTCTCTGTGTGTGTGTGAGTATGAATGTGCACGCATGTGTAGTGGAGCTGGTGATGGCATATATAAAAGTGGTGTGTCCAAAAATTAATGCAAGATTTCAATTTGTCACCGTTCGTGTAATGAAATGTTGTGCAGTTATACGGTTTGAGAAATGGTCCCCTAGATCGTGCGATTTAATACCATTGGATTTCTTGTAGTAGGGTTATTTGAAATAAAAGGTTATACCAACAAGCCAACAAGAAAGCGTGCAATGAAGGAGGAAATTCAATGCTATATCAACCAAATTTAGTCACATTTATGCAAAATGGACAAGGAAAATTTTGACAAAAGAGTTGGTTCTATTAAAGCTGTCGTGTACATTTACCCTAACACATGTAATTTAGGATTCAATAAAAATATAACAATTTAAAGAGGATGTTCATTTAATTGAAATCTTGCGTTAACACGTAGTTCTATCGAGTAACCTTCTATTTTTATAAACCCTAAGCTATCAACTGTCAAATGTAATATGGAAATGCAAGGGGCCAATTTTAATACGGTTACCAACACTTAACTGCGCGAATGGTGACAAATTTAAATCTTGCATTAATTTTGGGACACTCTTTACTTTATTAGCCAAGATGTTGGGTCAAAGCCTGACCTATCTTGCCAAGACGACAGATTTAACCAGAGAAATTGAAGTTTACTGTAATATCTTCTAAATCTTGTAAACGAGATGATATCGTACTACTTAAATTTAAATGCCAAAAAAGAATATACTTTTACGTCATTAAACTATAACGAGCGTTGAATTACTTCTCCATAAAAGTAAGCGCAGCGTAATAAAAGCGTTTTTATAGAACAGAAATTCAACAGAAGCAAATGAAATTTGACTAGGGAGTTGCTGGCACTCACTAACAAGATTTTATTCTTATTAATTCCGCCATGAAATAAAATTCTGATGAAAATTTACAGCGCTTCTTGACATGAGGCTATCTCGCCAAGAGCGAGCGAATGACAATAATTACATAAATATTCTTCAGACTTGCAGACATTTATGTAATAATTCTCATTCATAAACCATAACAGTGCAGGTGAAAGACCCCGTGTCAGTGCCTCGGGTATCTTTAAAATGCAGATGGCAGCCAAAGTCGCCCACGAGTCAGAAGATTTCGCCGGCATCAACAAAACTTTTCTCAACCAGCGTTTTCGATAGTTACGTGCCTGGAATACAAGTGATCACTTTAATCCGCAATTCTGCGACAATCCATGCATTCTTTATCTTCCGCATAAAATGGAAGAACACCACGTCTGCTACTGTAACCGCAGAACACTTATCGGATGAAGTCAATTTGTCGCATCTCCTTCTAGATTACCTTTGACATCTGATACAGTTAAATAACAAAACAGTGCAGATAAAAACTTGATAAATTTGTTATATCTGCTCGTGATAGATAAATTTTAAAGATTTAACAAAAATCAGACGAAAACATGTGCAACAAAAGGCAACAGCAGGTACTAAATATTATATATATATATATATAGTTCTTTAAAAAAATTTCAAGTATGTTGAAGTCTCCAATCCAAAACATCGTTACCGAGATAATAATCTAGACTTGATTCGTTCATATTCTATTTTTAAAGTTTTCTGTAGATTAAATAACGAAAACGTGCACAAAAAAATGCATTTAAAATCGTAGAAAAATCTATGACTATAAACCCAGTAACTAAAACAATGGAGAGTCTAGATGTAAAATATATTTAAAATGTTTTTTATAAAAAAATTATTACAATGAAAAAAAAAAAAACAGTAAAGCAATAAAACCGGTATCATTAAAAAACTGAGCCGGCGCCTTGGGTTAGGGGTAGCACGTCTTCCCCGTGGTTTGGGAGTCCCGGAATTGAATACCGGTTCGGGCCGGGTTGTTCATCTATCTGTGAAGCGTCTGAATGTGACCCCTGTAAAAAGGGGTTGTGCAAGCGAATGTGTGTGTGTGTGTGTGTGTGTGTGTGTGTGTGTGTGTGTGTGTGTGTGTGTGTGTGTGTGTGTGTGTGTGTGTGTGTGTGTGTGTGTGTGTGTGTGTGTGTGTGTGTGTGTGCGTCATTTATATGAACTAGAAGTCAAACTTCTCTGTCTTCTGGTTGTTCAGAGGTCTTTACCCTCAGAAGCTACTGTATTCCCTTTACGATGTTAACGCGGATACGACATCATTAAAAAACTGACATTTTAAATTTTAAAATGATGAAAAATATAACTGTCTTCTGAAATATGCTTTGCAATTATTAAGTAAAAATATTAACTCAAATTTTTAAAAACTAAAAGTCTAATTTTTAAAAAAATTTCCAGGGATTACTTAAAATAAAAAGATAACTACATGCAAATCTAGTTGCTGTAGGCTCAATGATCAGCCTGACAAGCATTTTGAATTACTTTTTCCCTATTACAGATGTCAGATGAAGAATAAGATATTCGAGCTGGCATCCCGCACAATACCAGAGAACGGACATTTGGTCCCTGCGGATTTAACGTGCACCAGGCCCCTCTTACACGAAGGGTTTTTAATGGAATAGGGTGTTGAACATGGAACCCTCCAGTCCCGAAGATGACGCTTTACTATCCAGCCACCGCGGCCCTTTTGCTGATAGGCAATAAATCAAAAGCAAACTCCTTTTGTACGTCAAAGAAATCTCGTCTCATTTACTTCAAATATTTTTATTATGTAACCGTAAACAAAACTAGTTACCATTGGGCTCCAAAAACAAATTCCTGCGAGGAAAAAACAAATCTCTAAAAGAAAGAAGCTAAATTTAATTAAATCGTTTTAATGAAACATTAAAGGACATAACACACAAAATACAATACATGGACATACGATTAATACAAATATTTAGGGAAAAGTATAATTATCGGGGAAAACATGTTTACACCATGACTCCAGAACACAGACTGAAGTGTTTTTGTGAAGTGGCTGCTAGGTGGCGAGCTGGGAAAGTTGTCCGGTAACAATTATTCATTTATTTCACACTCCGGTACGACATTAATATAACGATGTATATTAGCAGTAATTTTCTTTAATGCTAAAAAAAAAAGATTTAACTTCACGTAGTTGTAGCTTATATGTATGCAAAGTCATAAAATAACACTTTTTGGAAGCAACTGCAACAACAAATGAAAAAGAAAAAAAAAAAAAAAACGCGTCATATTTAAACTGTGGAAGACATGAAAAGACGAATTCTCCAATAAAAATGTCAATATCAAAAAAGTCACCAAAAGACGACATGTTGGCACTATCAGAAAGAAAACTGGCCAATAATTTGCACTCTAAATGTCATCAGGCTTTTAGGCACGAAAGCTTACTAAAAACATCGATGAAATAAATTTTAATGGGATGAAACATATAAGATAATTGCTTACATAAATTGCATTTTCAAATCAAGTTAAATTTTAAAATTACATTATGCTGAAAGTCAAACAAAGACAGGTAATTTCAGAAATTGAATGATCGATAAAAAAAATTAGGTTTTGTCTGGATTGCGTTACCGATAATTAACGTGGAATACCTTTATGTTAATTACTATGCTTCCTTCAGAATAAATAATAGTGACTGGACGAAGGCCAGTTCAACGATCGGTATTTCAGGCTACTGGCAATATTCCAGATAACTGGAGACATTTATCAATAATTGGAAAACCCTGGCGGTGTAGAAGAGGCAACGAAAACCATTTTCGGCGAATTCCATTCAAGTAATATTGAATAGAAATGATTTTCAGATTTTAATTTAAATGTCCCTGAATCCTTATAAACCGCCTTCCTTTCAGTAACTTCATGGCAACATAAATATGACGTCAGGTGATGGAAATACAGTTTCGAAATTTTGAAATATATGATTTTTAAAAAAAAAATTGCTTCAAGAAAAATTCAAAAGAAATCCACCTTAGTTTTATTTCGAACAATAATATAGGTTTGCGTGTTCTACACACCAGGCTGTTTGACCTAGAACCAGGGCTTCGAACCGTAATTTTTTTTGTTCCGGTTTTCGTTCCGGTTCAACTAAAAAATTAATATCGGTTCAGTTCCGGTTTTCGCTCCGACAAAAATAACGGTTTTCGGTTCAGTTCCAAATGAATAATTTCATTTTATGTATATTCTTATTTGTACTAAAAATATAATTCTATCATAAGCAAAAAATGTAATTCTATCAAAATTTAGAAGATTTTATTCTTTTTTTAATTGGTACACTATGTGAATTGATACAAACAGCAGGTACGATAAGAGCGGTGAGCAGAGGACGGCGAGCATTGGCATTGTTATCCATTATCAAAATCGCATTTGACAACTAGGTTCATGATTACCCACATTCGTCGTTTGACTCTCACATCGTGCACTTGGCCTTGCAATAATTATGCATAAAATATATTATTTATTTAACATATGAAAATTGCCTCTAATTATTAATATATCTTCTAACGTGGTTTCACTGAGATTACTTCTGTTGTCTCGGAGAATAAATTTCAAACCTGAAAACGCTCTTTCAACACTAACTTGTGTAGCTGGAGCTGCCAAAACCACCATTGCAATCTTATACAAGTGCGGATATGTAATTTTATTCTCTTCCCAGAAATCTAAAATATTATGCTTTATATCAAGCCTTCGTACATTGTCAAAATTATTTAAAATGAATTCAATGTCAATCTCGGTAGAAATAGAGGCTCTATGTGTTTTTATTACTGCCAATTCTTTACTTTTTAAAAAAGTCTCTAAATCGTCTTCATTTTCATCGCTTTCAGTAGAAGATTTTGTTTCCTCGTTTACTATTGAAATGGACTTTTCAAAAAATTGTAATTTGTTCCAAATATTCTTTAAATGTTGCACAGCCTGTACCTTTTGTGACGTGGAAAGCAAAATTTGATAACGCGGGTCCAAATAAACTGCTCCTACTAAACTATCAATTTCTATTAACAATGCTTCCCTGTTAAATAACTGATTATATAAAATATCTGCAAAGAAATTTTTTAAATTTCGTAACTTTATTTTGCAATGTGTCCAAATTCCGTAAAAATCGCTTAAAGTTAATTCTTCACTTTGTAGTTTCAAAGTTGCTTCCGTTAGGGGTTGTAGGGTATCAACAATTAATTTTAATTTCACCCACTTACTGTCTGCAAAATAGTAATCTAAATTATGTTCCGCTAAAGATGAGCTAAAATCTTTGCATTCCAATAAAGATTTTAACATATTATATGTACTATTCCATCAAGTTGGACAATCCAAAATTGGTCTTTTAGTATTAACGTCTTTAAATTTTAACATAAGAGATGGAATGCGCAGCTTTTTCACCAACCCCCTAGCATCAGAAATAAATTCATTGAAATCGACGTTTTTTATAGTCTTTAATTGCTAGTTGCAATGTATGTGCAGCACATCTTATTCCGATTAGTTTATTAAAAGAAAAGTTGTGATCAAAAAATACTCCATCTTCAAAGTGATCCCTAGTTTCGAAATTTTCATTTTCCATTTCGATAACTTCGTCTTCAATTTCGGATCCTAATAAGTTGACAAATGAAATCACAGTCTATACAAACATCCGTGGATGATCGCATGCTGAGATGTGAAAAATAAAATATAACTCGATATTTTTCTTAAAAAATCATCTATACTTCTAGTTTAATCAACTGAATTAAATATGTCTTCTACAAGTAGTTTCATGCGAAACAGAAAAATACTAGTGAATATCAAAATAGGAGAAGCAGTATACATGTAATGATAATTATAAAGTTGACGATAGAAAATATTGATAAGTTGGTAACAGTAACAAAATGACTGAAAGATATATCGAACCGAAATAAACCGATATTTTTTTCGGTTCAGTTCCGGTTTTCGTTCCGACCAAAATAACGGTTTTTTCCGGTTTTCGGTTCAGTTCCGGTTCGAAGCCCTGCCTAGAACTATCAAACTTGTGCAATGGAGAGTGAAAAATGTTCGCATTGGAGATTTTTTGAAATTTTAATTAGAATTAATAAATTTTAGACCTTTTCAACACCATTTTCTAAAAATATTATAACAGAGAAACAATTTTCACAGTTTTAAAAAAAATCAATTCTTTAAACGATATCAAACTTTTTACAATACTTTTTTCTATTTTTAAATAACTTTTAAAAATATTTTAAATATATTTCATACATATGCTTTTGTTATATAGCATAAACCATTGCTATATAGCATATACCATTTGAAGGGAAACTCGAACGATTCAATTGTTGTTAATAACACTTCATTTTAGATTTATCTTCCATTTCTGTGAATAAGATAATTTTGCCATTTTTTTTTTTTTTTTTTTGATGCTGAGTAGGTTTTAGTATAAGGTTTTCTTTCTATAATTTTTTCATATTTATTGTGCTTAAGATCTAAATCAATCAACCATAGGTGGACAAATTTTAAAGTACTTCCATTTTTGTAAATGCTACTTTCTTTGAAATAATTGGACGTATAAAGATGCAAACAGAAAATTACGGAAATAAAAACACAATGAATAGATCAGTGGAAGGGATCTGAAATAATGTTATACGTCCATTTTAAAATGAAGGTTTAAAATATATTTCGCTGAAAAAACAAATGAAATTTTAAGCAACCATTAATCCAGGCGAACCAAATGGGCGGCTATATTAAAGTTTGGAATAATACAATTCTTCCCTTTCTACAAAAACGTGTCTCCAGTTCAAGTGTTATTCCAGTAGAAAAAAATCTTCCCTTTTATTTTAAGTTTATTTACCAAGTTTCGGAAACGAATGATACAGCAAAGCATCGATCTAAAATTGAACAGGTGTTATCTTCCAGAGATTCAGCTGCCGATTAATAAAAACGCAAGAGGAACAAGGAAAACGGATCTGTCGATAATCATTGCCGGTGTGATGAAAATAATCTCTACGCTTCCTTTCCTCGCACCAAGAACACTTCATTGAAGCCTCGCAAATGCAATGGCATCGATTTCCCTCTTAAAAGAGTGACCGGACATTCATTTAAATCACAACAATGGTTTCGCCACGATTAATGATTGTTATAACACGTTGGAAAAGATGTTAGTCTTTGGGGATCAGCCATGAATTCAATAAGCCGGGCTTTGTAGACTGCCTCGCTTATCAATATTATAAAATCTAGTTTAGAGCTTCTCAATCTTTTAAAATATTATGGCCCATTTTTTATAAATCGAATCTGCTGCGATCCATTTCAACTTCGGAGCTAAGAATTTTGTTGATGCGAACAGAACAAGTTTTGTTCGATTTCGTGGATCAAAATGGAATTTGTATTCAGGAAAAAAATTATTAAATATAATAAATAATTGTACAAACGATAACGAACCGCTTCGAATTAATACAAACGCAAAGTGAATTGAACGTTCACAGAGAAAAGTTTCTGGTTGAGTGGATGGGGCTTCAATTGACAAAACTCGATTGTTGATATATTGCACCTTTTTATATTATATTGCTGAAATGTTGCTTAGTGAATATTTTAAGAACAATTTCATGTTTTTACTATCCCGTATATGAAGAATGAAGAAATTACTATGACTTTCAGAAAATTCCAACTCGATATTTTGACGAATCTCGACATTTTAGACCACCCTGGGTTTGAAAGACATTTTTGAAAAATGCCTGTCTTTTGTGACAAAGATTACTCGAAAATGCTTTGAGCTAGGTAACCAAAATGTAATATATGATCTTTATAACACATTTTTAGATATCAAATTTTGAAGTGTGTCTCATTGATTGTTTAAATATAAGTTAGCATGATAATAACAATACAAAGATAAGCAGATTGATAAAATTCGGTACATCGCTTTTAGCATAGACATCTGCTAAATTGGATCTGAACCAAATCCAACAAGGATGGACCATCTATCGTGTTGTATTTTCAGGAGCATATAAATTCGATAACTCAAAAACGCAGTAACTTAAATATATCAAATTTGGCATGAAATTTTGTGACAACAAATGTAATTCTGTGTCAAATTCTTGTATCAATCGATTGAGAAATCGTGTTTAATAAATTCAGTTACCCCAATGACTTAAGTAACCGCACTCCAGGAATGAATCGCCACACGACATATTCAGTAAAAATGCTAAATACAAACCAAAGTAATATCGTAACTATTATAAACCAAAACCATGCTAGACATTCTATGGGATAAACCTTTAATCAGAACGGATGAGAGATAATTTTGGGAAAACCAGTTCCAATATATGCAAACTATAGAAATACCTTACATGTTTGGTCACGACAAAAATACATTCAGCTTTTGTTAGGACTCATCAAAAATAGACCTGTGACCTTCAGTTCGAGAATCCCTACATAATGCCAAGCACATTATTCATAATGAAATCGTGAATTTATTGATTTGATTATAAACTACGAAAGACTCAAGAGTTATTAACGTTATCCAGTGCGCGAACAACAAACTTTACACCTGCCAATTGAATGTTACCTTAAATTCAAAACAGGGAAACTTTTCGAGGCATTAACCTTATTGACCGAACGGAAGGCATTTGTTAATCGGCCAGCTAAACGCAAGATATTTAGAAGGTATAGTCACCTGCGTCTCGGACGAGGTCAAACATCTTATAAGAACTATTGTATTTGAAGCCTAATTGACAAAGATATAAATCCAACAATTTTGCGCTAAATATAAGGAGATGCATAGGATTTTAGATAAAATTGCAAAATACTACTGTTTCTTGTAGATAATTTTAAAAAACTGGTTTTAAAAAATTAATCCTTAGGGGCAGGCTGAAAAGCCTCACTATGGGGTTTAGATTTTATCTAGCTTAGTTTTGTAATTATCGTGCTGATTCATATTCGAACAGCAGGATAGACATACTTTTTCTGTAAAAATTTTGCACAAAATTTGATAGAAATCTACAAATGAGGCGTAAAACCGTATACCAAATTTCAGCCGTCTGGTTCAAAACATTTTTGGGCTATCCTTTTCAGAGACATTTTCCAAAAAAATGTCTTTTCAAACTCAGGAAGGTCTAGAGGTGAAGATTAATCAAAATATTGAAGTTCGAATTGTTTAATAATTACTATCCTTTACATTACGTATGCAAGAAAATAGAAAAAAAAAGTTTGAACATCTAATTGGAAAGATAGTAGCATAAAGGAGTCATCAGATTAAAAAATTATGATTTATTTTTAAAATTTACTCAATTAAAGAGAAAATATAATGTATTTAATAAAATAAACATGAATCCAGTAATTAAAGAGCTAGAAATACAGTTAAAATATACTGAAAATATTTTGAAAAAAATTATTGAAATTAGAGACATTCGCACAGAAATAAGACTGGCGCTGCTGAAAAGTTATTTTTAAATCTGTATTTGGCAAAGAAATGGTTTTTGTGAGATAATTCTGAAATTATTAAGAAAAAGCGTGAGCATTTCTGAATAATTTCCCGTTACAAATCTAATTAGAAAATGTTCTAATAAAACGTGAAACGTTTTCTAAGTGAGCGCTTATTATCCAAGAAAAAAATTACGATTCGTAATTATTAGGATTGCCTCTGTATTCTAGAATGTTTTGAACATTTTCTTCCAAAGTGCATTTTTATCCATTTAAAATATGGCCTAATATTTCAGATACCTTTCTTGGACATTCCAGATCATGCTATGCAAGTATTCAATAACATTTCGTAATAAACTTCGATTATACGAATTTCATAAACTGCATAGAAATAACAACAGATAAGTTAGAAATCAGTATGAAAACTATTTCGGCTTTTATATAACTAAAATAGCAGACAAACAGCTTAAAATCTATCATCAATACACACTGATCACGTCGTATCAATAACACATTGATATGACGTGAATGCTTAGTACTTTTCTGATTAAATAAAAATTTCTCGTATTTTCTCAAATTCCTAAGGATTTATCCAGTCAAAATTTATGATAGTTACAGAACTGTACACAATATGAAATTAAAAAGAAAAACATATCTAGGGTTCTGTAGTTTCAGAATTATTCAGAATTTTCACTAAATAAACGCATTCTGAATCAAGATTCATCGCAAATTTTACAAGAACTTTTACTATTTTCAGTAATTTCAATGATTTTCTTCACAGTTGTAACTCAATATCAAAATCAATCATTTTTCAAAGGTTAAATCGGCAACTTTTAGATTACTTAGCAATTAATTACTCAACTTATATGAATAAAAAACATAATGTAATTTTTTTACAATTTTTTGTTATAGAAGTTTAAAGTAAGAAAATTAATTTCATCCATAACTTTGGGGATGGGGGCTTTGCCCACTGCTCGATTGCACTCACCAACACCGTTACTGTCCTCAAGTACGTGGGACTGCCTGAAGGATTTATTCCCTCCCACCAGACAACAAAAATAAATGAAAAACTGTTTTAAAAATGCCCACTAACAAAACAGCACGATTCCAAGCAGTTTTTAAAAAAAATTGGCATTAGTTAAAATTCAAAACAAATATAATTTATTATTATTTTGGCTGGAAAAAGGAATAAAGACATAAAATTTAAAAAAAAAATAACAAATGAAAATTTTCTTAAAATTGCTAAAAGATATTTATTAATATTTCATGCTGCTTAATTTTTACTAAATAAGACAATTTTTGCTGTTTACTTTAAGCTTGAATTTTAATTCTAGCTTTAGATTTCGTTCTAGGCAATGCTACATACAACATACCATGCAAAAATATTACATATTGTTCACTAATAATCAGACCACATTTGTCACAATTCTGCACTTTATGACTTATAGATGGCCAGGCCGAAATCTAGTCTCCTTGGAAATTGCAACCCTTTTTGAATCAATAATATGTGGTGTATGAGCAATTGTGCCTTTGTTCTAACTTGTGAACACTTCAACATAAAATCGCAGCGCTCAGTCTTTCTAACCACAAACCGATAACCATCGTCGGTTGCCCCATTACTATTTAAGAAATAGCGCATGGTTAGCGCGTGTACAGCTTAGATATTCAGATGTTAAATAAGAGACGAAAAATTTTCGTTGCTCAAAAAAAGTAAGCAAACTGGAAAGCTACTCATTAGTGTTGCCACAAACGGTGAGTTTAAAAAACGAACAACATTGTTTTAATCTTATTCATTGTTGAAGTTTTATTTGTCACCATTTCACCATCAAATGCAATATAAATACCTACTAGGACGTAACAATAATGCTCATTAAATATTTCAAATAATACTGGTAAAACAAACCTCAAATGCCATAGATCAAGTGACTAGCAAGGTACTAATTCATAAAGTGAATCAAACACAATGTTTACATAAAAGTTTTTAATATAATAGAAAACTGCTTTTAGAAATAAAAAAAACAATAACTTTGAATGGAATTTCCATTACCTAACAAGAGAAGAAACATTGCTCTCTAAATTTATGTGGGCATTGTTCGACGAAAAATGCATACAAATTGCTTAGTTAAGACATTTTACTATCTTACCTTTGGATTTAATACGGAATGAAACCAGCAGGAGTAGTTTCTCCGAAAACTTTCGTTCATATTCTTTAATAAAGATATCGTCGCTCCCCCCTGCATTAAACTGTGAATCTTAGGCAAGAGCATAGATGCTCTGCATGACATTGGCGAACAATAGTTGCGAAATATTGATCTTTGGCGTGAATTTAGCATTTTACTGAATCTATCGGATGATTTTGGTTGATTAATCCCTCGCTCTCGGTTAACACATTAAAAGTGGGGGATCTTAAAGAAAGTATGCTAGGTAACCGGATCACATCGTAGTACTACGACTCCCGCCTTTAATGTGTTAATATTCAAAAAATGAATTTTGCTTATGTTTTTTTCCAATAGATTTGTAACCAATAATGAATTACAATTAAAGTTGTAAAATCACATGCAAAATTTCCTACATTAAAGTGGTTAAAATGTGCTTTAGGTCCCCTGCTTGGTGCATTTTCAAAAAGTCGCCAACTGGCGCTTTTTTTCGTAGTGTCTCTCAGAGCATCCAACTCTGCGTGACAACGCGTAAAAACGCGCTAGTTGGTGACTTTTTGAAAATGCGCCAAGCAGGGGACCTAAAGCACATTTTAACCATTAAAGTCACTGCATTTTTGAGCTACCACGTTTGCATGCTTGTAAAAGAACAGACCCAACACATGGTCAGCCCCAAAGATAGTCTGGTTCCATATTTCCTATGTATCTATACTTTGCTAAATGCTAATACTATGCTAAATTTGTCTACCAAATTTTATCCATCTAATTTCCATGTTATTATCTGTATATTGCATTCCTTTGAGTAATATGTTCTTAAATATGCAACGTATGATCACTGCGACTCAGAATCAAAGATTCATGTTCATCAGTTTCATGTTCTGTCACCTGAGATGCATCATTTGGCACTTGTCGGTTGTAACGGCGACCAAATCGCACCAAGAAAAATACTACGCCAATTTGGCGATTTCAATTCGTCAAAGTATATAGCAGGTGATTCTCACGTTCAAAATTTTTCATAATAAATAACAACGCACTTGACTATATTTTATAATTTGGCGAATTTTTTTTTCATGATACTTTTTGGTCGCCGTTACAATCGAATCATTATTATTATATTTTATCATTTATTCAGTTTTAGGAGAGGAGCATTGACTATTATATAGTCAGTCAGAAGTTAATACCGGCACTCACTGCAAAAACTGAAATTCGTTAGAAAATAATTATGGAAAGTAAACCCAGTTCAATTTCAAAATGCACATCACAAAACATAAAATAAAGTTCATCGAATTTATTCAATTCACATCTACCATTGATCAGTTACAATTTTCCCCGCAATAGATAATGTTCTAAAATAAGAAAATGAAAGGAAATCCGTGAGAAAAGTTATAGTTTCAGGAAATGCATTACAGAAAAAAAACTGTAAATGCGGTTGGTTTTCGTTCGAGGAGCAATGGAGTCAAAAAATGTGAGAAGAAAGATGCGACTCGCTAAGTCATCAATGAGAAGATACAAGGAGTGACTAGAAAGTAATAGAACTGATGCTAAAAAAACACAGGTGGTTTGAACCATGCGTGACAGACTGATGTTGAAAAAAAAAATCACTCACTTTAAGAGTTATAAAACGAGTCCTCCCACCCCTTTTGAATAATTTGGAAAGTTGAGAAAAAAGTAGTTGCTTTTAAAATGATATAATCCCAAATGCATTTATTCCCTTGCATTTAAAAATAATTGATACACAAACATTTAGCTTCAGCTATTAGAAGCAATATATGTTATTTGCTGATTCTATAATCATATAAAAGCTCCCCAAAATTAAAGCAAGAATTGAATTTGCCTACATCCGTGTAGCCAAGTCTTGGCAACGTTATTCTAAAGACAATTTCACAGCCGATAATTCATGGTTAGTAAAATTGGAGCGTTGCATGATTGAACGCGTTAACGCAAGATTTAAATTAAATATTTTTAAAAAAATTCCATTTAAATTGTTTTATCTTTATTGAATCGTTGATAGAGTTATGCATGGAATAAGACACAGGGTAAATTTTCTTCACAACTTTGCTCGCATCATAAGCAGAATTTTGGTGAACTTTTCCTTTACCATTTTGCATAAAAATGGTTGAATTTCCTCCTTCATTGCATACGGGGTTGTAGATATGTTGCCATTAACCTTTGACTGCAAATAACCAACCCCATAAAAAGAAATCCAGCTGTGGTCCAACGATTTAGCGGACCTATTCTCAAATTTTCGAAATGTAGCCGCCGAGTTTCATTAATTTTGAACTATTGTTCAACAATGAAAACATGCTCTATGATGCGACGCTCCGTTTTTATAAATGGAAACTTCGTTAGTCCGTTTTAACTATTATCTCAGCTATCAACTGTCAAATAGTTTCTTTAATAGGCTTGTCAATATTTATTATATAAATTGTGGCAAATTCAGATCTTGCAATAATTTTGGGATAATCTTCATAAATAAAATTCAGTTCATAAAGAATTTCTATTGTCTAAAATTGAATCGTTCTTTTACGTTGTTCAACCAGCGCTAAGGTCCCTAACAACTTTCATTAGGAATCGTTACAGAATATAGTAAGTTGTATGACAAAAGATAAATTTATCGTATAAAATCAAACTTTAATTTTTTATAATACTATCACTGGCACACAGTTTTAAGGATTTTCTCCGTGTGCTAGGAATTCTAAACGATTCAAATGTTAGATATTTAGACAACCCCTATACAAAAACTATAGACTATATTACAGACCGAATTATATTTTCCTGAACACGCGGTTTCAATTTCAGAAAAGGAGAGAAATAGCTCATATTTTGGTTGATATGGAAAAAAAGAAAAAGAGCGCTGCTGTACAAACAAATTGTTTATTTTTTAAAAAGGTACCGGTAACCGTTTCTGTTTTAAGTGAAAATGGAAAGAAATTGCGCAGCTACTATTACGAGTATTTATAGCTGCTTTTTCAACAATTTACACGCACAATTTCTTCAGCTCCACTCGGTTTGCGGTCCCATTCAGGTTTTACAGCAGGAATCCTAATCCCTTCCACCAAAAATTAGCTATAGTAAAAAAAAATTGCGACGCAATTAGAGGAAATGGTTTGAGATCAATAGAGGTTTTGCTGTTTCTGGCAAAAATATTCGATAAGGGTAAAGTTAATCTAGTAAAATTAATGTCTTTGTCTCTCTTATAGCAGTTTAATGCAAAAATAAAAATTTAGGAACAGTTAAAGTAGCACAAGAATTAATATTTTTCCATTTTATACAAACTACTAACACTGAAATACCATTTTATCCTCTATTAGTTGTTACGGAAAATCCTCCGCAGGTTTGTGGGTTAAGGTGAAAGAAGCCGTATTACCGACTCTCCATCTCATACGAAGACTCTCGGAAATAATTACTGAATGACCGAATCGCCACTACAGCAACACTGGTGGGAACTGTGGTTGAGTCCTAAAGGCGTCACTGGTCACAGTACAAGCTTCTTTGTAGAATGTACGTGCCGTATCAATGGAAGAAGTCTGATCTCCCTCCTTTATTGTACCCAAAGGGGTTGACGAGATCCAACCACCATGCTGGAAGTACCTCATCCCAATTATGGAGGGGTTACGGAGAGAACTTCAAGATCAATAATGGACACCATATCACAAGAAAAATACGAAACACAAAAATGAAAATCGTAACCCGAGACGCACACAACGAACAGCAGAATTAAAAATACAAGCAAACGAAACAAAGCAACATCATTCAGAGCGCTCAACGATCAACACTCTAAAGAGCCAACTAATTCGAATGAATAGTTTTAACTATCAGTTTTCTGAATATGAGTTTTCTGGAAAGGTAAAAATTTTCTAGAAGTATCTAGTAATCTCGACTCCCAATAGAAATATCACAATACTTGCATTTTTCAGAATTTTTATTTTTGTCGCCAAATCACGAAATATGTAACTGACCCCAAGCCTGACACCATTATAAATACTTGTAAATCGTTCTTCCTTACAATGAGAGTCATTTCGCAGGGAAATAATATTAGATTTATAACAATTTTCTTTTTCTATTTTGCAGATATAATTAAACATTTCATGTTTAATTTGGATTAAACAGCATTTTATTAACACAATGTACTACCTCATTATCTATAACACTTCTAGCCAGTTTTGGCGACATATAGATCTCCCAATCAAATTTGATATATTTATATATTTAAATAATTTCATTCATGAGTTACCACGTTTATGTATTTCCCAAAGTATATACTGACAGACAATCAAACCCTCACTGGATTCGGCTCAAAATTCGATAGGTTTCTAGACTATAGATGTTAATTCTGCAAACTGAAATTTATCCAAATTTCTACATTTCGTAGATATTACATTAAGTTATAATCGAAATCGAATAGTCGGGACAGACGGACTTTCTATGACTGGAATTTGCTCAAAATTTGATGGTAATCTACAATTTTGGTGCCAACTGTCTTGCTCAAAGCGTTTTTGAGTCATCTTATCACAGATAGACGGACGGTCATTTTCAAAAATGCGTTTTCCGAACTCAAACGTGGAGATCTAAAACGTGGTGATGCGTGAAAAGTTCAAGTTTGAATTTTCTGACGCTTATTTCATTATTTTCTATGTACTACGCAAACGAGAAAGTAAAAAGATATTTTTATTTTAAGATGATGCAAAAATTACTACGCAATATTATTTGAAATTATTGCAACTGTATCGGCTAACATCTGGTTTTCTCTCATTAAAATTTAAAAAAAAAAGAAAAGAAAAAGCTCAAAAGTACATATTTCTACTTTCTAAAAGTACATTTCCTCTAAATCTGTCAACTCTAAACCAAACAATTTAGTCTGAAAAGCACCAACACCCCATTCACATTCTTCCATGTTATTATTAGAGATTAGGGTATCCGATTACGTTAATAACACTGTTTATCGATCGCATTGGCATTTTTAATTGTTTTTTCTTGTAGTTCAGAGTTTGGTGTTTCCAAAACAATTTATCTTTTATAGAAAACTAGCCGCCTTTGGCGACCAGCTGGTTCGCCATGAGTAATTCGTTCTAAAATTTTCAATTAAATCACATATTCATTAGCCTTGAAGTAATTCCGGACATGTATTGGCCTGAAATAAATATTTTCTTTAAGATGATGGACGGAAAGTTCTAAAAGTACACCTTTTCCTAATAATATTCTTTAATTTTATAAATCCGTCAGTTTTAACCATCGGTTATGCTTCCAAAATATTTAAAAAAATTTCGATGATGTTGCCAAAATATTAAATATGTTTTTTTAAAGAAAGCGAGAAAGGGAAAAAAGTATTAAATTAATGATACAATTGCAAACGATTATAGAAATATGCCATTAAGTCGGGATTTCAATGCATATCCTGTCTAATTCAATCAGGTTTACCGTAAATAAAGAAGATTTATTGAGTTAATGATATAGATATTGCAAACGATTTCTTAGAAAGCTTTGCCTTGCATTTATTTTTTAAAGAAAATATCACATTTTATATTTATTTTATTTTATCCAGTCACGTGCTGAAAGTTGCATTTCTTTAGATTTATTTTGCGATGCTAGTTTTTTTTTATTTGAACTTCCGGCATTCTTTTATTTTATCCAGTCACGTGATAAAAACATGGTTAAAATATTTCTTTAAAAATAGAAGCTTACGTTATAAATTAAAAACACTAATACCGTTAGAAAGCTAATTTTTTTATCTTTAAATTGATATAAAAATCATACTTGTGCAATAATATTTTCGGAAGTTACAGCGGAAAAACGTCGAAATTTCGCTTAAATTTTAATTAATTCAAATTCTAATTAAAAATTAGAAAAAAGGGCTCCGAGGTGCACATTCCAAACCTCCAAGGTAGACATGTACCAAATTTGGTAGCTGTAGGTCCAACGGTCTGGCCTGTAGAGCGCCAACACACACACACACACACGCACACGCACACACACACATTGAGCTTTATTTTAAGTATAGAAGAAAGGTCTCACCAATCATTCAGGAGAATTTTAAGGTAAAACACTTTTTTTTTTTTTTTCAAATAAAAATTGTCTTTATTTTCTCAAAACTTTTTCATAAAAATTCTCCATCGTTAACATGATATCTCAAAACTTAATGGAGGTATTTACATAAAAATTACAGAGTGCATTTCAAATGATATGAGCAATGAAATGAACCAAAAGTTTGATTGTTGTTGAACTACTTTTCATTTATAAGTGGTCTTAGAAAAATTAAGTAAATAAGTTGTAAATTTATGGGAAAAAATGAATATAAGTACATTTTTTACCCACAATTTCTTTGTATCTCAAGTGTTTTCTTAAATTGAGTTATTTCATCCATCACTATATTCTATAACTTCTGAACAAAGAAAAATAGTATTGCTGCATTACTGTTTTATGTGTCGAGTGTTAACCGTTTTGATTCAATTTCATTAAAATTTACTTCGAATTTTCCTATTTCTTTAAATACATTACTTTCTCAAATAATTTTTTTTTGTATTTATAGTATTTTCTATTATAACTGAAAATACATTAAAAAAAACTAGTTTTCAATCGTTATTTTTAAATCCAATTTTTCAAAAATTTCCCAACGATCATTGTCGGATACCTTAAACTAAACTAAACAAAATAAATTCATTTCTTTTTCCGTAAATTTAATTACTCTCCTCATCAAATCAAAACCAACTCAGACTCGAGCGATTTCCCATAAAAACCAACAAACAGAGACATCAAACAATAACAGATCCCGTAATCCCAACACGAGGGAGTCGCATTATGGATTAAAACAAAACTCAGGTGGAAGCGCACTGCGCAAAATCGGGAGAAAAAGTTACTGAAGCGCTCAGTCTTTTAGGGCGGAAATGGGAAGAAAAAAGAAAAAAACAAAGAATCGCAGTTAAGCGTTGAAAAGTTCTTTCCGCACCTGCTTTCGGTTTGGATCAAGAGGACAGATTCCAGATGCTGACCATCGATTTTTTTTGAAAAGCTCCGACGGAAAGTGCACAACCCCTCCGCGGGTACAGGTAGATGCGGGGACGGCACCTGGCAAGATGCCCCGTCCATCACAGGAGCCGCGCCTTTTTCTCGTCTGAGAACTTCTTTCAATTTTATCAAAGGGTTGTTCTTTCTTTCGATGATCGTTATAAGGGATACCGGTTTTATTTATAATTTTTACGATCACGTCTTAAAGCTACAAATTACGTCACACAAACGCCGTGCTCTGTAATAAGAGTCAAACTGACTGCGCAGTAGATTAGCGTTAAAAGATCCGTTTCAGCACATGCGTACTGAAAATAAATTCGTTTATTTGTCTAACGGACCCAGAACTTTCCTTCTATAAGCTTACTCGAATGCGTATACATTAAAGCCTTATCACAGAGCAAAATATCGTCGGCACTTTCCGTCAGCAAACGACAACGAAAGTGACGTCACTTTAAAATTTCACATGATTGGTCGAATTTCGTTTGCGGACAATGTTTCCGACGACATTTTCGAGCTGGTTAGAAAAGGTTGTCGATTATGAAACTTGCTTGGCCGGTTTTTGAGGGTAGAAACGGAAAAGTGTTGACGAAATTTCACCGTGTGATAAGGCCTTTAAGTAACTCGCAATTGAACAAACAGGGCGCATTTTGCTTCCAAACGTGCAGAACTGTCTCAAATGATAGATGAAATAAAGATTTTTACCAATATATTTTAATTAGGGTGTTAAAAAGAATATTTTTTATTTTAGCTATTTCCTATTTTTTAATTTTATAATTCATTATTATAAATATTATTAGAAACTAAAATCAATAATTAACAAAATTCACTATTAGATGGCGCCACATGCAAGAAATCTAAATTTAATTAAATTGATCGATTAAGGCGACACAGTATCAGAACATCAAAAAAATATGTATTGCCTCGTATGATAAATTGAGTCTCAAAATGTGCTGGCAAAATTTTAGAGCTGTAACTTTATTTTTTATTAAGTTATTGAAGAATTTTTGATGCATGACAGGAGAGTAAACAACGTAGCCATACCAACCTTTCAGACTCAAACAGCTATAAAAGAAGCATATTTGGCAAAAATATTGCCAATTTACCAAGGACTTTCGCCAAATTAGTTATTATTAGCGTTGTATTTGATTCAAGACGTAAAATTTCAATGAGACTCTCCACAATGTCATTTGGAGCAAATGCCCAAAAGTTACAACAGCATCGATCAAACAGTATAAAAAATAGTAAGGGAAATAACAAATAGCAAACAAAATAATAGGAATAGCAATCAGAAAAGCAGAAATATACATTTAATCAATTTTGATATGCGTATTAATTTGAGTTATGTGTGTTATTATTGAGTATTAAGTGTTATGATAAGATTTGTGAAATTTTGATCCTTCGTTAGCTTTTCTTTATATATTTTCAATATATTAATATATTTTGCTTCCACAAATTTATGCATTTTTCTTTAAATAATTTAGAATATCTTGCATCACATCTTGTAAAAGCTACATGCAAATTGGATAATTTTTATACTATGATTAAGATGAATAAAAACTTTAAATGAATTTTTCTTCATGATCGTTTTTTTTTTTTTGCTGCTATACTACATTTCAAAAACCCAAGGCTTTCATAAAAATGGAGGTAAAGGTGTGAAATTCTTTATGAATGCTCAGAAATATATGTTTTATAAAACTTGGAATCAGCCTTATGTATGGAATCAGCCTTAAAGGGTGTAGAATTTTTTTTAAATGTCCAAAGTCAGAATTTCTGCATTTTTCAGATTTTTTTTGTGCTTTTTTTCCCAATAAAAAAAATTTAATAGTGTTGGCAGGAGAAAACCCATATTAATTTTTATGTAGTATATTAATAGCCTAAAACATTTGGAGAAAAATCTTTATATTTAAACAAGCCTTATAACTTTTAAGAAAGCTCAAAATTTTCAGAAAAATTTAAATTAAAAAATAAAATTATTTTTAAAACATTTTAATTGAAGAGTTATATAAAGTACTATTTTCCATAAAAAAATAAAATATAATTTTAAACATTAAAATTTTTTTAAAAAAAATTTTAAGTACTGTGTTGCTTTAACTGATTATATTCCGAAAATATTAAAATAGTGCATCCTAATCTAGAATTCAGCAGTAGACAAAATTACCAATTCAATTTTTAAAAGAAAAAGTGAAAAATGAACCAAAAATGATATCTAAACAATCAACTAACTAATCAAATTGAATAAAAGTATATAATAATAATCTAAATGTAACCAAAATAACCCCCTACCGTTTTGATTATTTGTAAATGTAATGCTTTTTTCATTAAGTTTTTAGGAAATAACTGAAATCTATCATGCAAACAAAACTGTTAAAATAGAACAGATATGATAAAGTACCGTTAAATGGTATACGTAGCGTTTACCATACAATTCTGATGTTGAATAAGATTCCACTAAAATGCTTTAAAAATACACAATGATCAGAAATTGAAAAATCATTACAAACAAAAAACGAGTCTTATCTCCATGATTTTTAAATATACACAGACAATCTAGCATTTTAATTAATTTTCTGTCAATTCTCCTTCATGTCTCGACTGTAGGAGGAGGGGAGGGAAAGAAGTCAAAGTGAGTGCTCTCTTCCAAAACTTCCAAATGCAGTGACGCAATAAGGCACGTTTTACGCATCCCAACATAGTGAATAAGAAAAAAAAAAAAAAAAAAAAAAACACGAGTTTGCATTTTAGACATTTTTTTTAACATTGATTCGATCAATTTTGACCAAAAGGTCACACACGAAACTTTATTTGTCTAAATCATAATGTTTTCAAGCAATCGCGTTCAAATAAATGCGAATGTACGGACTAATAAATGGCCAACTTAAGTCATAGATAAATTTAGTTCAAAATTTACTATGCATCTTAAGGCATTCTGATAATTTTATGATGCCAAATTCTACCCATATAACTCTTTGCGTTTTCGAGTTGCCATGCTCACATGCCTACGTACATACTTTACTTCAAAAGGATTTCAAAAATTTATAAATCAAATTTGATTCAAAATTCAGTACACATCTAAAATTGTAATAAATTCTTTTATACCAACTTCTATCCCTACAATTATTTGTATTCTTTAATTATGTGTTCACACATGTACACACTGACATTATGTCGATGGATTTCGTCTAAATTTTATTTGGAATTTACAGAAATGGTCGAAAATTTCACACAATAAATTTTATTCTAGCTCAAAGCGTTATGTGATCAGTTTACAGACAAAATTCCATAAATGCTTATTTCGGACTCGGTTTAGTCTGAAACACAAGAGATTTCTAAACTAAACTGATTTATAAATTTGGTTTGAATTTCAACCATAAAACCACTAAAACTAGTAATCAACCATAAAACCACTAAGCAATTAAAACCAATCTTTAGAAATCATCAAAAATTAAACTATTTCGGAAACAAAACTAAATAAGGTTGGAATCGAAACTAAAAATTTTGGAATTAGAGTACAAAAAGTAAACAAAAATAAAAGCATAATAAAATAAAACCAGTTTATGAAACAAACCTAAATTAAAATAATTAAGGAAACGAAACTAAAGATTAGAATCAAAACTAAAAATAATTTCGGATTCTTTTTCCATTTGTTGTAATTTTGATTCCATTGTATTCATTTTAATTACACTTCATTTTAAATTAAAATATATATATATATATATATATATATATATTCTGGTTCGAGCATGCTTGTTCTTCGCCTGAGTTCTATCTGTGAGGCGAGTGAAAGAGCCCATTGCAAAAAAGGTTGTGCAAGCGAATGTTTGAGTGCCATCCTCATTTGAGCTAGAAATCAAGACTTCTGCTCTCGGGTGCTCAGGTTTATTTACCATCAGAAGATACAGCATCTCCTTTCCATAGAGAGGCGGATACGATATTATACCAAATTCTATCCATATAATTCTTTGCGTTTGAGACTTTACTACGATGGATTTCATCTAAATTTTGACTGAAATCTACAAAATCGATCGTAAATCTATATACTAAATTTCATCCATCTAGCTCAAAGTGTTTTTAAGTTAACAGTTCACAGAAAAATTCCAAAAATATATTTTTCGGATTCATATTGGGGATATTTCCAAAAATCTCGAAGTACAAGTTTTTGGAGATCGTAATCATTTCTCTTTATATACTTTATATGCGAGAAAATAAAGTGAAACTCAAACACACAGACATAAAGCCTCAAGGTCAAGTGGTCAATGGGAGCGAATTGTTTTTACTGTTGCCATCAATATTAAAATACTTCCTCCACAAATTTTATCACTTCCTTTATCAACTCAGGAAATGTGGGTGTAAAATTTTATTTCACTGATTAATCAACACAGTACACCTACAGTGGTACATTATGAGTATTACAAATTTATGAGCATTGACAGGAAACTGCGATCAATATTAGATCGGAATTCTTTCTCAGTCGCAATTCATCTGGCCATTACTTTCAACTTGAAATGCTTCATATTTTTATATAAAATTCAGTTTGACTAGTTTCCATCAAATATAAATTATGGAAATCATACATTCATTGATTTTGATATTATATACATTAAAAAAAGCATAATAGAGGATAGGGTTACTTTAATGCCCAATAAAAACTATAAATATCAACACAGAATGGGGGAAAACTCTAGGTTTGATAATAAACAGAACAAAAAGTTATAAAATTTATTTTTAAAAATAGAAAATATATCTACAATTTTAATTTATCGTCAATATCTAAATTTTATACACAAGCTGGTAAAGCGAGGGCAAAAGAAATAATTTTGGAAATATCGTTTGAAATAACTGACTTGTTTAATTAGGAATGATAAAAAGAATATTTTTGTATCAGAAGTGAAAACATTAATTGAAATTGAGTTATATATAAAAGAGAAGCGTAAATAATATTTTTTTAATTTTCAATTTAAAAAAAGGGGTGGGCCAAACCTTAGGGTTGGCAATATTTTTTCCATCTTCAGCAGAAACAAATAAAGGCAAGTAATAAGTAGTCAAAGTTTAGTCCCAATCGAATGAGTGGTACGGCAGCGCATAAGAGACATACAGACAAACATTCAACTTTATTTGTATAGATTACATAATTTTACTATGCCTACAACCATCCCGTAAGTGCAAGTAATAAGTATTCAAAGTTTCATAGCGATCGGATGAACGGTACGGCACCGCATAAGAAACATACATTCAATTTTATATACAGAGACAATATATATTTTCTTTAAGAATTTGGAAAGTACAGTAA
Source organism: Argiope trifasciata (assembly GCA_026543055.1). NCBI lineage: Eukaryota > Metazoa > Arthropoda > Arachnida > Araneae > Araneidae > Argiope > Argiope trifasciata. The sequence continues at coordinate 964,013 of JAPMOQ010010478.1, read as the reverse complement.
AAACTCCTTATTCGCGCTTCCTTTATTCGCGTTTTCACAATTCGCGGATTAAAAAAATGTGACCCAATTCCTATATTCGCGGCTAAAAATTTCTTTATTAGCTGATCTAATAAGTGCACACATAATAATAAAAGGATTCCAACCCAATATCCTTTGTAAATGCCGTCAAATGGACTCATAAAAAAAGTAAAATAGATCTTATTACAACTTTGCCTAAAGCATGTTGTTAAATGCAAACATAGCCGAAATCGCGAAAGGAATAGGACGAGATGGTTTCGAACAGATAGAATTAAGTGACATTCAGGAATTGTTAGAACCGCAAAATGGAGATCTGACTGAAACCGACTCGGAGGAAATGTTCAATTCACAGCCCATTGAAGAAGAGGCTTCAACAAGCACTGGAAACGTGACATTTCATTTGAAAAATCTTAGTGTAGGTTTGAGAATGGCAAATGAGCTTTGCGATTTCTTTATGAACATTGCTCCGTCTATGGAACGAAGTCTTATTTTTAAGAGGCAAATTGCTAATGCGATTGCTGCGTATCAGTCTGAATGGAAGGAGCTTTTAAAAACTGCCAAGAGAAAATGACAAAATTCTTCAAACCATTGCCTACGACTTAAGATAATGAATCAAAATGTTCAAAAACTTCAATTAAATTGATTTTTAAGTGTTTTTTTTTTGTCACCTAGGTACGTATCCCCTATAATCCCGTATAAATATAAATGACCATTCCGTATTCACAGTTTCTGTATTCGCGGCATATTTATGGAACATATACCCTGCGAATAAAGAGCCTTTACTGTTTTTGAATAAAAATATGCTTTATAATTTGCAATTTATATCGAATTAATATGCATGTGGTCACAAATACATGACAGATGTTTTGCGCATATCATCTAACATGCAAGAACACACCGTCTCGGACTACATTCTGAAGGCAAATCTTTCCCACCCCTTCAACGAGATGCATAATGAATTGAAATATTACATTGGCGTCTATCATACTAGCATGCACTGATTTCGTTTGAAAGATAAATACAGATTGAAAACTATTCTATTTGTAATAAACAGGTTCTCGCTTTCTTGAATAATGTTAAAAATGATGCAAAGCTGGTAAGAAGAGGGATAGCTTTTTTGCTTCATAATATTTCTTTTAAAAGGGGCGATAAACAAGAAATTTCCGAATAGCAACCCTAAAACTGACAGCTGGAGCATCTACACTCTTTACTCCCTCCCCTGTATTACTCGAAGAGGAGTAGTATCCAAATTATTAAATGCAGAGATTGTCATTTAATTTTACCCATTTGCTACGTCAGAAGCTCATCTTGTGACCTTTGAAATAAGAAATGAAATATTAAATTAAAAAGAATAATTAGTGTGTTTAACAAATTTATTATTACAGAAATATGTCTGGTGGATGTACAGTGCAGGCAATCTAACAAATTCGATAACGAATAATGATAATTCTATAAGAACAGGTAACAAAACACAACCGAAATGTATGCAAAGAACTTGCAGAAGTTTATTACACTGGCTAGTTTCAACTCTCTCGTTCGATTATATAAGATATCTAACAAGGCGTGGAATTGTTTAGAAGGATCTTCGCATTTCGGTTCCTAACAGAAGTATCGCCAAAATTACTATATATTCTACTTGTCACCATATATAATAGGTTTGGCATCAAAATCGGAGATTGTAAGCCTTATCTCTATCAAGAATATCAGTAAATCCACATTTTCAGCGATAAAACTCTCCATGCAAAAAAGGATTACAAATTCGTAATACCATTAATAAAATCATTCTCTTATCAGTATTATTAACAGCAATTAATGTTTCCTTTTTCAGTGTAGTAGTTTTAAAATTAAATGTCTTCGAATAGTTATTAAAGAAAATAAATATCATATTAAAATAATAATCACGACTTAGTATATACTCCAATAATTGAATGACAAGTACTCAAATTAGTATAACTTCACATTCGTTTTAATCGAAAATAACATTTTCTGGTCTATCATGTCAATAAACAATAACAAAAGGAATGAAAATAACTATCAAATTCAAGCGGTTTCTTAAAAGTATTGACCGAATAACTACTCAATTTCTCTCTTTACTGTTTGGCAAATAAAATCCAAAGTATTCTTTTGATTTATAGCTTGGAAACTCAGAAGGATACTCTTCAAAACAATGTTTATTTATAGATGATGAAGAGGCTCCAAAAAACTTTCACGATATAATTTATGTTATTATTTCAGAATAAAAGATTGGCAATTGCTTTGTGAAATGGAAACAGAATAGAATACCAGCAATAAATCATCTTTAAACGGTTACTTATGTGAATCATACGTTTAATTTCATTTTATAATACAAAAAATTTTAAGGGCCATTGTGAAACTTATCTGTGAATCAAAAGAAACTTTTTCAAATATATAGGAAATTTATTATAAAAAGCTCAGAACTATTTTTAAACGGAAAATTTTTCTCTCGAATTTAATAGCTATTGAAATTCAGTATATTATTAATCATAAAGGAGTATTGTTTTGAGACAAAACCTTTTTTCCCTTCTTAATTCCTTTTGTTTTATAAAAGATTTTATTTTCATTTTATTTTAATAAAACGATAAAGTTTGCAGACCGCCTTACGGTTTTTAAGTGGTATTACGTTTGATGAAAAAAAATCCTTTAAAACGCTCTACAGAGCAAAATATTGATTCCAGAACTACAAAATTTGGCATATAGTTACTTTTTATATAAACGGCGTTCACCAGTCAAAAATTTATCCAAAATTTTAATTAAAAATCAAAATTTTAAAATTTTCCTTGAAAATTTTGAAATATATTATAGTACAAAAGTGGCGTTCATAGCACATTAAAGTGAAGTAAAGGTTTCCAAACATATCAATTTTGTACCAATTTTTTATTCGATTTTAATAAATTTTAAAAATTATTGAAACCCATTTTACAATATTTTTCAATATTTCCTAATTTCTGGATATGTACAACCAACCCTTGCTTATAGAGAGCCTCCCTTAATAAGCAATATAAACTGTAAAAACGTGACTAGTTTAACGGGCGATATTTCGCTGAGCGAGTGGCGGGAAGATCTCATGACGTCACACACTAGATTGGCTTGTATAAGTATGCTTGAGAACTTATTTGTAAAAACTTGTGGCAGTTAAGTTCATAAGCCAGATAGCATCTACGGGACACGAGCAATAGCTTTTGTCTAGTAGCTAAATTACGAGGCTTCCGAGTCAAAGGTCCCGAGTTCTATTCTGAGCCAACACCACCTACCACATTGATGACCACGGACAATGAATCTTTAACCTTCAGAAGCAATCTTGCCCTCGACCGGTAGCAAAAGTCGTCATAACAAACGTTCGTCGCCCGCCAAAAAACACTTGGTGAGATAACATCGTTCGTCTTACATACGACTCACTGGAGGGGCAGTAATGTGGTGATAAGTTCATAAGCCATTTAACAACTTCCGAACAGGAGTGTTGAATTTTGTCCAACAGTTAGGTTATTCGGCTATGAACCCTAATGTTGCGAGTTCGAACCTCAAGAATGTACTCATCGTATATTGAAAGCCTCATTCCGATGAGGCAATAATTATGCGTACCACATTCACATTTAACGATAATGCTTCTCATTTTTGATAAATTTTGAAGCATAGCCTAAGAGAAATGTCTTCAAAGAACTGTCATGTAAAAAAGACACTTAAAGAGTATTTTGTATTACGAGTAAGATCAGGAAACGAATCATGTTTGTTAACTACTTAACTGTTTTATTTTCTTCATTATCTAATAAGATGACACTTTCAATTTGGGATTACTATTTTGATATTTATTTTAATATTTCGATTCAAAATAGTAACCCATTGAATACTTGACTTATCTATGTAGTCAAAACAATTTTGATATCGAATTATAATCGCTATGAATGGCTTTTTGGTTACAACTATCAAAATTCGATAAATCGATGCACGTATGGCACACGGGCAAAACAGTTAAAAGGTTAAGCAAAGTTTCACTGTATTCACCAATGTTCCCTAGTATTCGCGTGGATATTAAATACTGCAACATAATTAATACTATGTTGCACACAATGTCATCACTGCAACATAATGCTAAATTTTTAAAACAAAAAAGTTTATTGAATCAAGCTTACCACATTACTTTACAATCAATTTTATTTTAATTTTTCTCTCCCACTTAATGCGTTAGCAAATTGATTTTGAACGCCAAAGAAATGTTGCCTCAAAAGAATAACAAAGCCTTTTGTTTAAATCCATTTTAGATCCAAAAGGTTTATTAAAAATTAATAAAATTGAAAATCAAAAATACGGCAATCAATAGCAAAAACTAAAATGTAAATAATGCTACAAAATAACTATCATTTTTGAGAAGCACATTAATACAGTTAAATATGTGTTTCACACCATCATTTATAATCATTCAATTACGACTTGTTAAAATTTTAAAATCCATTACTGAATGAGTCAATAATGAGTTTTATTTCGTCATCATGAGATCATGATATATTCTGAGTCACGTTTCTTTTTTACGACTAAATGTGTGTGTTAGAGTATTTGCAAATATATTATATATCATTGCAATTAATATTTACTTTAATATCAGTGCTTGACATTTTAATGAAAAATTATCAAGAAAAAGTATTACTATTATTGTTTATAAGGTATCATATATCTGGTACAATCACTTCATACAGAAAAAAGAAAGTAGATTAGAAAATTAAAATGTCTGAAAAGCATACAAAATAAAAACGCTTCATTATATAAAAGAATGAATACTATATGTTTTAATCCTTAGTCGAAAAGAAAAAAAGATATCAAAACAGGCCAAAATATCCTAGATCCAAGATTTGTTAAACTATGGTGCATTTATCACTAACGGCGCATTACATTATGTTTGTTAGAATGCATAGATTTAAATGAATTAAAATGGCGCCTCTTAGAATTCTATTTCATTGTACTTTAGTTTGTAGAAGTTTCATTGTACTTTAGTTTGT
>JAPMOQ010010478.1:925872-958976 GCA_026543055.1 Argiope trifasciata | reverse complement strand
AATTGCGAATCCCAGTTTTAGAATACGGTTATGATATTTCTACAAAGTTGTTAATATTGAACTATATCACATAAAATATTTTTGTACTCAATTTTTTTTGTTATACTAGAATAAGTCTGTTTATTAGGCATATATAAATCTGGCCTTCCAAATTTCAAACTCGTACAGAACGTAAATTCATAATTTATATCCAACTTACGTTCTATTCATTTTTATAAACCTATTTTAAAATACTTCAACCAATAAAATTCTCCGTTTTTTTTTTTTTTTTTTAAAAAAAAAACGCTTTTGATAAAAGAGAATAAAATTCGAACAATCCGAATTGCACAAAAGAAATAAATACGATGCAATAACTAGTTCCAAAAGATGAAAAATAAATAGTGAAACGAAATGATAAAATAAGCCTAAAAAACATGATATAAAAGTTAAGATGCCCGCATAAGCAGTTCCTCTACTCCATTTTATTTCTAAAGAAATTTGATGACACCCATTATTCTAAACATAAAAGCTAGCGGAAGATCTCAACAGATTTAAGAGTAATGCTAGTAACGTATGGAGACATCAAATCATAGAAATGAAAAAATAAACAGTTATTGGATGCGTAAATGTATTTAAAACGAAGCAATTAATATAAAATTATGCGTCATGTAACCGTTATTTATCAAATTGAGGATTTTTCAGCTTAAAAGCCAAAATTGTTTCAGTAATAGATGACATATTTCGATGCAAAAATAGCCTGTAATACATGGAAATCTATGTCCAATGTAATTTTAATAAATTAAGTAGTAAATTTCTAGGGGGAATGCAATTAAATTAATGGAGGGAAAACAATAATTGCGGCCTGTTTAAAAGGGTTAAAATTTCAAAGATTTTTTTTCAACAACAAACTGTATAACAATAGCAGTTCGTAAAATCCTTACCCCTAATGCCAAACAGCACCAACTTCAAACTTTTATAAATCAATACCTTATGAGTTTTAAATTACATAGACGCAACTTTTTCCAAATAAGAGACACTTATAACGATTCATAACAGATACTGAATGCAGCCCTTGACCTTGATGACAAACTTGACGACTATTTGGTGCCAAAATGAAAATTTTACCAAATGGCAGAAATTTACCTCTTTCTATAAGAAACCGAGATCAGAAAATTCTTCAAGAAAATTCCATGTCCTCCCCAAAAAGCTACACAAAGAAGACAGGACTAAAATTGGTCTAGTGAATTTCCTTTAGATTATTGATCACGAAACCAGCTTTCTAGCTGTACTCGGAGCACTAATGTTATTTTCTGTTTATTTGTATTATAAGTTCCAAGAAGTTATCAACCTACATCTTGGCTATGTTTTGCAAATCTGTGTTTGTTGTAGAATAAAGTATTGCTATTTCGTTCATTGAGGTGCTGTATCGGTATTTAGCATTCAAGGAAGAGTTTTTGTAAGAAAGCCAAATTTGTTAAATACACTGATGCATTTTTTTTTCCCTCCATTATTGTAATCGGCTCCTTATTTCAGGAGCCAGAAAAATTACTTCGTTAGGTTGAAAAGTGTGTGAAAATTGGACAGAAAAAATCCATATCGTTTAGGAGAAACTATATAAACCAGAGGGGTAAGTACGATTTATTGGATTCTCTATGGAGTTGTGTTCACGTTGTGCATTTCGAGAGCTATTGTTATTCTCAAATTAACGATTTATTTAGAAAATAGGTAATTCAAAAGTAGAATTTTCCGGTTTTTCAAATGTTTCTACAAAAAAATTTCTTAGTGTACTTCGGTCACCTACAGTTCAAGCTTTCCAAAGCATACTCACAAAATAAAGCATCATTTTCCATTATAGTCCAAGTCTCTAGATAGATACTTTTATAGTCATAGGGGAAGCGCGTCTTCTCCGTGATCTGGACGTCCCGGCTTCGAGTCCGGTTCGGGCACGGTTGTTTCTTTTTCTCTGTGAGGTGTGTTAATGTGCCCCCTTTAAAAAAGGGATTGGGAAAAAGAATTTAAAGCATGAAGTAGCTAAGTCGTACTCTTGGCCCTATTTGTCGCTACTGAAAAAACAAGAGATGATCGTTTAGGCTTAAATCGCTGACCGATAACTGTCAACGGTCTTGTAAAGTGCCATAAAAACATTCTACTTACCCATCAATATACTTCACAAATGCATTCAAATTTTTGTGTGGAATTTCCTCTTTCGATTTTCTATAGACTTAAGATTTGCCATCGGACCCAAAAATGTTGAATTTCTCCCTCATCAGTCAAAATCTCGCCTTTTTTCCATTAAGATATGCTTTACGGGGCACATTTCTTTTTATTATTGATAGATTAAATTTTTATTATTAATACCTTTTTAGCAATAATAGATAGCTTTAGTGTTCTAATGATAGGATTTTCTTTTACTTTCCTGATTAAATATCGATCATTTACTACTTTTAAAATCTTATTGTGGGTCATCTTAAGCTTATTTTTCATCCGATTATTGGTTTTGAAGCATTTTGTCATTAACCGTTAAATGACTTCTGTGGACAGTCTCTGAAATTTCTAATACATACTTTTCATCTTCAGCATGCTTACAAATCTTTTTTTCTTTCAATTCAATGCTTGTTTGGCTCCTTCACCTTGATATCCTCACTTAATTAATATTTAATTCCAAACGAAAATAATACAATTAACAAATTCCCCTGTACAATTATAACGTTAACCATAAAGATGGCAGTAATTTTTACCCAGGGTTGCAATTATTTGGTGCTTAGTTGCGAGATGTCCGAGTTTGGCCTATAGACTCATTTCAACAAATTTTACTTTTATGTCTGAATTTTTAATTACAATTTATTAATTGACACTATTTGGTTTTATTTATAGCGGTACAATAAATTCACGGTTAAAAAATCCATTTCACTTTTTTTTTCTAACTTCTTTTAGTTTAAATATTTCGATAGAGCAAGTTTTTTTTCTTTCCCTTTGGTGTCCGAGTTTGGCTTGCAGCGATTGTATAATAAAATTAAATTTAAATGTGTCATTTTCTTTCCAGTTTAATAAATTTTTGAAAAAGCTTTAAAACTACTTTGCTTTGCCTAAGTAGTAGAAGTAGTTAATTATAAAAAGTTTAAAGAAAAAGATTGTGAAATGAAACCTTACGCTAATTTAATATTCAGTTTTATATGAAACCAAAAAGTATGGTAAGATTTTCCTCTCTAATCATACTATGCAGTTTTCTTGTCCATGTTCAGCATTTCCTTTCAAATCGTCGCTCATATTACAAAAAATCGCATATCAAAAATAAACCAATGGGAGTGATCTCGACAAAACTTTCTAGCATACTCCAATAAACTTGCCATATCAGAAATCGCCTTACATGGCACTGGCATATAATAATTATTTGACTTTAACGTTAACTTTTGAAGTGAATTAGCATTTTGGCTGAATCTTAAGAGTGATTCTGGGGGAATTGTTTGGAGATTAATTCCTCGTTTGTGTTAATAGTATCCAAAAATGACATTTGTATTTTAGACACATTTTTCATAACCGATTAAAACAAAAATTTAACTTAATTCGGCAGTTGTAATCCCGAAATCCCCTATAAAATTTGAAATATTTAAATCAGTGCGTTTTTGAATTTTTATATTTTTATTCAAGTCGTTGTTAGATTTGGCGCAAAATTTGGCAGCTATCAACATATGTTAAATCTGAGTACCGAATTTTAGTCGTCTATCTCTGTTTTGAAGATATCATGTTAATTTCTATTCAAGCAGTCAGATGGATTTGCTCAAAACAAATTTTATTCAAAACTTGACAGAAATCTTGAAAAAACCGTCAATCAAATTTCAAACGTCTAACTAAGATTTTTCAATTGTGGTGGTCACAGACAGACTGACATATGGGCATTTTCCAAAGATGCGTTTTTGGATTTTAGAGTTATCTAAAATGTAGAGATTTGTCAAAATCTCGATTTCGAATTTTTTGACTTTTACTATACTTTCTCTGTACTACGTATAAGATAATTTTTTAAAAAAGCAAAATCTACAATGCGACATAATTTCATATTTCAAATGGATACCAATCACCAAAGCCATCTAGTTTCATGACATTGGCGATCTGCTTTGTGCTGGTAGTTAAAAAATGTACCAGATCTAATTTTGGCTGTGACTAGGAGCCCTTTGGCGATATAAAAGGGCATCATTTTTTTTGTCGTGTCCATGAGAGTCGAAACTAAATATGTCCATGAATTTTGAAAATTTCTTCTGCAACTTGCTTGATGTTGTCTCCATTCGGATCTATCATATTTGGCAGTACACCAATCTTTCTCAGGCTGGCGCTCATAGCCGTACACTCGAAGATGTGAGTAGGCCTAAGCTGTGTATCAGGACAATGATCACAGCTTCTATAGATCTTCATGCCCTCTCCATCGATCTTCATACCCCTGTGGTGTCCGGTTCTCAGCCTAGTTATGGTTTATCAAATGGTGGATTTCAACAATATAATTTTAAGTGTACGATGCTTTGAATGATGAGCGACATTTACTTTTTCAATGAAATCGATTCAAGCTCTTGCGATACGCACTAAATGTATCCGCCAATTTAATTCTACAAGCAACAACTGAACAAAAAAAAAAAACAGTAATATAGACACGTCAGTTACACGTTACATGAGATGAGATTTCGTTATATTTCCACGTAAAGTAGCATAACTACTGATCAATACGAGTTTTATGGTGAAGCAATCACATGTTCACAATATTCATCTGTAAAAAGCATCTCCAAAAATGATTGAAAATTGCTTGTTCCACAGACAATTTCTCTTTTTTTCCCCAAGGGTTATCAAATACGTTTTTGTTCACATATATCCGAACATAATCAGGAAAAAGGTTTTTCGGACTCGGAAAAGCCCAAAATGTCAACATTTGTCAAACTCTAGAAATTAATCTTTTATTGATCACAAAATTTTTCCAACATATTATTTGTATAGAAAAAGTGAAAGAGGAATAGACAGGATTCGAAACGGCAGTGCAGAAACATTTTTGATGGTGAGATCCCTTTGGAAAATAAAATAATTCTGTAATTGAGTTATACGTTTATTTAAATTACATATGTAAACATTTTAGTAATTGCGTGGTCGAATAGAAGGAACTTTAAGGAATTTAAAAACTTCCGATTTATTTCACCATGGGAGACAATTTACGAACAAATACTACAATCTACACTGCGAAACAAGAGCAGAAGAGACAAATTTTTCCCTACGGGGATTTTACAACGAGATTTTGATAGGGATTTCTTTGTGTTGATCCAGACACGGGAATCTTAAGGCCCTATCATACGGCAAAATATCGTCCGCACTTTTTGTCAGCAATGACAACGAAAGTGACGTCACTTCAAAGTTTCACATGATTGGTTGAATTTCGTTTGCTTACAATATGTCCATCTCTATCACCAGCATTTTCAAGCTGTTTAAAAAAAGTTGTTGACGAAAAATTTGCTTCACCGATTCTTGAGGGTAGAAACAGAAAACTGCTGACGAAAAGTATGGACGATATTTTGCCGTGCGATAAGGCCTTTAGGTAGCTTTAAAAGAATTTTGCAAATATTAAGAATTTTTATCCCTTCGCTCGGATCGTCAGAAAATGTTGATTTCCGCAGTTTTACAGAATTCGGGTTGGATAAATTAAGTAAAAAGTAGGAATTTGATCACGAAATGAGAGTCATACTAGAATGAATAGAATATAAACTAAATTCAGATAAAAATTTATGAAATTTTTAATTCAAAAAATATTTAAAATACAGCATTATATAATGTCTAAACCATGTTTTGAAGAAACACAAGGAGTTCTTAAACAGTTTTTAATCTTCTAAATTTTAATGAAATCATTCAAATTTTATAAATATTTTTAAAAGTCATGACAATACAGAATAACAGAGAGTAATGAAAAATCAAGTTTAGTTATATTAATGTCCCGTTTCTCTGCAATAATTAAAATTATATTGGGATGGACTTCGCAATTTTGAACCCTGGTCAGATGGCGAGGATTACACCTGCACTGGCAAACCCCTCTCCAAATTTCCGCACCACACTAGAAGGGAAACGTTTAGTCAATGAAGGAAGATTTAAAGTGCACCAGGCACGTATACACGGTAGATTTTTAGTAAAATCGGGTCTCGATTCTGTAGCCCTCTAACATTGAGGCCGAGATTTTGCCACTGCAACACCAGATGCAAATAAGATAGAAAATAGAAATAAAATTGAGAACGCATTTCAACTAACCGTATTTAAGCGAATCTAATGCGCATCGTTTTTGGCCAAATGTAGTATTCAAAATTAGTGTATTTGGCCAAATGTAGTACATAAAATAAGATTCAATAAATTCCTCATACAATTGGTACACATTGCATTCGCCGACAAACATTTTTTTTATTATTTAAAGTTTTAAAATGGGGATGCGCATTAGATTCGCATAAATATAGTATATAATTTCAGAAATGGATTTTCAGGGACTGCATTCTGTTTCTGTGAGAAAACCCATGTAACACAAAAGTTAGAGTGCAGCCGAAGTTCCAGTGATACTGATAAGGAAATTATATTTAGAATGTAGACTAATTATATAACAGTCTAAGTTCAAAAATTGGAACTACTTTGATATACCCCCCCCCCAAATCTGAAATTTGGCGACTTTTTTATCTCGCCAATCAAAATACCCGTTTTTGGTGCCTTTTTTTCACGCCAAGATGGATTCTCGCTAAATACAAATAATACAATTGGCAACACCAAAATAAGAAACAGCAACCCTAAAAATTCTGTTGGGAGTGCCAGATTTGACGCATAATTTTTGGGGGGGTATATCAAAGTTGTACCCAAAAATTTTATTAAATAATTGTTACTTTTGTGTGCGAACATGCGTGCGTTTTAAATTATAAAATTAGCTGAAAATCTTGGTTGTTACGACTCGGAACACTACATTCGTTTTCGTAATCAGTTTATGTTGATCCAACATAAAGACAGAATTGCATGCGGCTATTTACAATGATGATGAACGTATTTACAAATGAAGGAACTTAAAATTGATCTAATGATCCGTATATTATAAAGATGAAAGAAAGTAAAGTATAAAAATTCCATACTTAACGTAAACACACCATATTCTACTTAAATCAAACCCGGGATGCCAGATTCCAAGTTGGAATAAGATGCAAAAGAAACATGAAACTTATTAGGAGTGGAAACAGATGTTATGAATCTTATAAAACGGCGTAATTCTCGCAATACTTCTCAACTGAATCGCATATTAGTTTCATTTCGCATCACTATCAAACTGAAATTAGCGTACTCAAATAAGCGGATCATGATCAGACTCTCTTGATGGCAGGCAGCGAGCCAGATGTAATCATAAGTGAAGCTCTTAAGTTTAACCGAGTTCTCTCAGGTAGTTTCTAAAAATGTCTTTCCCGCCATTTTTGTGTGTTTCGAGCCTTCCTTCAAACTGAGGAGTTCTCAAGAATTATTTAAAATTTCACAATAGAAGAATTAAAACGGCTTTCTTGGATAAGATGTCCTAAACTCATTTAAACAAAGATGTGGTACGATCACCAAACTTGAATTTTTACGAGCAACCGCTCGTTAAATTTAACAGGATAAAGATCTAACGGTTTGAAAGGTTTGGTAAAAATTTTCCAATTGAACCAAAACGTGTTAAGTATAACTTAAATATTCATCCATCCATTAATAAACACTATTGAATTATATCTATGCATTAGTTGCATCAGGATTGAGATCTGTCAACTGTTCACAGAATTTTAAATATTTTGGCACAAATTCAATAGTTTATAAAACTACATAAGTAATAAAAGATATCTATGTGGTGGTATCTTAATAAGACAGCAACAACCACTAAACATTGGTGACCTAGGACAATGAACACGCCCTTCGCTCGCCATAACGCTTGGCGCTACTAAAAGCGTTTGTCTCTTCGAAGACTCACTGGTGGGGGAGCATTGTGGTGCTATCTTAATAAGCCAGTGATCACTTTTGTCTACAAGATACGTTACGCGGCTGCAAATCGGGAGGTCGTGAGTTCGATCCTTGGCGGAATTCAATACTCCCCATAGTCACGACACAACAAATACCACCCACCACATCTAGAATGAGCAATTACGTGCGTTTTCAATATGACGTTTATAATTTTGCTACCGCGATCTCTTTAAATATGCACTTTTTAAAATAATTATCAAAAATTAATTTATACACGGTTCATTATTTATCTCTCTCTACACAATTGTATTTTAATATTGATAAGAATAAGAAAATAATAAAGGAAATTCGAAATTACAGCATTAATTAAATCTGCTAAAAAATTTTTAAAAAATGTACCAATAAATAAAAATTTGCAAATTTCGTATTAATGAAATAAAGTGTTTTCAGATAATAGAATTAGATTAAGATAAATAGCATTCAAATCTACTAATTCACTCTCAAAACATGTTTTCTCTTCAAATATTGAAACAACCCACACAACTATAAAACTTGCCTTCCTAATTATTGTATATTTAAAACAATATTTACACAACTAAAATGATGACACTTCGTCAAAGAAAATACTTATTTTGAATTTTTATTTTATATATTTTAGACTCCTTAAATAAAAATTTAAAAACCAGCCACCAGATTCAGCAAAATCTTTCCATGTTATTATTCAGAAAAAAATTTAAGAGCTTTTTCATTGGACCTTTCTGAATGCAAAGATAATGTTTTTATTTCATCAGTCATGAATAAAACGTTTTTAATAATAAGAATTTTTAAGTAATAAAATGTCGATGCCATCAAATGTTAAAAGGATAATTTCTCATAATATTTTTTACTGCTTTCTTGTTATTTGCTTTCAACCAACAACTTTTCTGCTGTTATTTGCAATTTAAATAGAAAAATAAAATTTTCATTTAAAGATAAACATTTCTCATAATAAGAATAATTTATAATGAAAATTAAATGCATTAAATTATCAAAACAAAAACGAATTTTGATTTAAGTTTGCCATCAAAACAAAGTTGTTTCCAGATCTTAATAGTATTTCCAATGTCAAAGCATTATTAAACCATATTTTATTCTGCTTATAAATTTGTTAATAACAAGAAAATGTATTTGAAAATGTTAAGCACAGATGAGGACAAAGCAAAAAAAGAAAAAGAAAGAAAGAAAGGGGGAAAATAAAAATTTAACAAAAAATATAAAAAATAAAAATTTATAAAAAAATATTTAAATAATTTCATATACTTTAAAGTATAAAAAATATATATTTTCTAGAAAGATACTTAAGTGACTTAAGATTAAAGACACACTTCCAACATTCTTCAATTTTTAAACTTAAAAGCAATAGGGAAGCATATAAAGCAATTTTTAGTTTAAGTAATTTTACTTACATTGATAATAACTTCAAAAGAACTAAATATGTAGGAAAAGAATAACAAGTGAAAAAATATTGGAATGATACCTACTATATATATAATAAGTTTTAACTTAAATTGATATCCAATTTTATACTAATACTTAATCCAATTTTATATTTAAAAAATATTCAATTAACCAGTTGTTTTTTTCTCTGTTACTGATCTTTCTTTTAATTTATTTCCTTCATATTTTTAATCATTAAGATTCCAAAATCCATTAATATATTTAATTAGGGTTTAAATAAATAGACTATAATAGGCTGCACTTTAATTTTTGATAAAGATATGTTGTTATTCTAATAAAAATATGCAATATAGTACATAAAATATGTATCAAAAGTGCAATTTTTTTTAAATGTTTTAAATCAGATCGTAGCTTAAATAATTGATAAATTTTATTAAAATTCAAGAGCTACAACTCAAAAATTTAAGCAACTAGATTTTCTTAAAATAAAATAGGTAGCAAATTTCAAAATACAAAGATTATCTGCATTAAAGGGATTTAAAATAAAATATATACAATACATAAAAACATATTTCTTATCAACATTTACAAAAATAAAATAATTGTATTTTGAAATTTTTAATTGTTTACTGCAAATAAAAATATAGGTTTAATTTTACATTTCCTCTTTGTTTCAGTTAAATAATTATATTACATGTAAAGTATCAGAAAAGAAAGTTATCAGAGCCTTGTAGATAAAAATATGCTCTATCAAATAAAACTTATGAATGTTTAATTTATAATATTTCAGTAAAATGCTTTAAATTCAGCTAATAATTCCAGAAAATCGTATTTCGAGATCATGGGGGTAGGCGGAGAAACAATAAGTAAATAAAAAATAAAATACATTTTTTTATTTCCTAAAAAAATTTAAAATCATTCTTAGAATTATATCCGTTAGCAATTTATTTTTAGTAACTAATAGAAAAAAAAATAGTTAAGTTTCAGTTAAATTCTCTTTTTTAAGAGATATTCAATTTCGTCCCGGAGAGTAAACTGCCGGCTTTGTAAACAAACATTCCAGTACGGATGTACTGCAACAGGAAACGCCCTTTAGAAAATATAAAATAAATTATAATATAAAATGAGGAAAAAGACTTACCGTATGATTAACGCCCCACATAAAAACACTAAGAAGAGGTTCGTTTGCTCTAAACAATTTAGCTTTTTGATGTTTCGGTTTCAAATGTTTCTTTTTCACTCTGCTTCCAACCACATCTATGGCTTTTGTTGACATTCTTTAACTTTAGTGAAATTTCAAAAAGGCAAGTAAATATTGAGTAAATATGGGGGGAAAATGTAAAATGTACGTTTTACACCATTTTAAAAACAAGAAATTTAAGCTGAGCTAAAAATCTTCTATGAATATGGACGTAATTTTGAATGCTCGGCACGAAATATACGACAGTTCTCGATCAGAATGAAGCAGACAACTTTCAACCTAACGATTCTGCGCAAAATGTAAACTTATAAAAGCTACAGATACAGTTAAGTAATTTCAATAAAAATATATTTTAGTTAAAAAAGTAGTTTTAATAAAATAATAATATCTAATAATAACATATTGTAACGATAAAAGTTCATAATAATCGTTAACAAAAATCAGCGTGAGTGAGATAATAAGGATAAAAGCAATGCTATATGTTAATCATTTACTACAAGTTTGAAGTAATCCTGAAATATCATCGGGTTTGATTCATAAACTACTACGTCAGTAATTAATAAAATTTGAAAAATTATATTATTACTTCTTGCAGGCTATTCTTTACGAATTTAGTCATAAAATTTAAAGATAATCACTAACTGGCTCCATGTAGTTTAGCTCTAGTGTGACTTCAACTCAGTTGAATAAATTACTAATGTGATTCAGAATATTTTCACATTTTGTCGGTATTTCTATAATCATTGAGTAAATATTGCAAAATATTCTATTCTTTAATTAGAAGAAATATGATAAAGGGTATCTAATACAGATTCATTTCGTTAAGTTCTTTGTTGGGCTGAAGGCTTTGTTTTTGGTCATCATCACGTTTGATGAATAGTTTTTTTTTTCCATGGGTCATTTTAATCAGTATTATTTTATCTTAATCCGAAACATGTTTAATAATCGTTCATATAGCTAGTTAGAATGAGTATCACAGCATCTAATTCCGCTGATGATTAGTGTTTACCATGTCGCTAAATGAAATGCAAACATCTTTCATCCGACTCCTCTTTACTTGAAATGACCATCTCTTGGCACTTTCATAAAAATATGAATGGTTTATATCTGAGAATAGACATGAGAACCATGAGCAACAAGATAAAATTGAAAACCCTCTATATGTATTAAACAGAAGTTTTTCACTTTTAACTATTCAATCTATCAATTTCTAAAAGAGTGATAGTGAAAAATGTAAGAGCGTTTTTAGTAGAAAAAATGAGCTAATTGTAATGTCTTCACTGACTGTATATAATGTTGGTCGAAATAATACCATATTTATCTGTGGTTTGCCCTAGGTAACTATATCATCGCATGAATGTCAGCTTAAAAATGGAGCTGTAGATATGGAATGGCGCTATAGTAAAGTCATCCTTATCAATGCTCATATTTTCTACTAGATATTTCATCAAGATTTTGTTTTTATGAGTAACATTGCACACTCCCTTTTGTCATGATGACGATGAGAAAAGTGAAAATACTTTATGTGTAACATAAAACGTTTTTTTTTTTTTGCTAATTTCCTTCCTATTGATAACTCAATTTAATTAAATATTAAGTAGTAAAGTTTAGTCAGATAAAAAGATTATATAAAACAGGACAAAAATTCTTTTTTTTCCTTTCAATTATTTAATAAACAATTTCTGGAGGAAAAACCGACAAAGATTCTGTAAACTCATTAGCGTATTTCCAACCTCAGCATTAAATTATGGCCAGCATTCCATGATTAATATTAAAGGATTATCATTGTGTTCCATCCAAAATTTCCTACTGACCAAACCCTTTAAAATTGATATTTTATCTTCGTTATTAGTCCTTAGATTCTTTAATTTGCTTATTCATATGTCAATCTAGAAAATAAGGGTTTGGACCACTTATGTTTGAAAAGTAATATCCATTTTATTCTTTAACGAGTAAAGTTCCGTGTCTATTTTTAATTTCAAGAATGTTTCTATATATTTCCATCCCTCGAGATGTAATAGCAAATTTGATACACAGACATTTTAGGAATCGCAGATGGTGAATATTTTATATGAATATAGCATGTGGATGCACACATTTGGCGTGTATTATAATATGCTTGACGGGAAACAAGCCAGAAAGACTGCCAAAAATGAAATTTTTTTTAAGTAGCGAGTACTGGGAGAAAATAATGATGCCAAGTTTAAAATTGCAACTTTCCTTAAAATCAAACTATTTGAAACATTCGTATGATCTGTTATATAACTTAGGTAAGTAAAATTATAATTTTAGTCTCAATTTAAATAAAATCAAAATATTTAACAATCGAATAGAACCGAGTGCAGTTTGCCACATTCAAATTTCTCGAGCCATTAATATTTCCGCGTTATTACGAATATATTCCTAATAACTTAAGTGAATTTTCGCGTTATGACCTTTTGTTAACAACCCCACCTTATAGACACATCTTCAGTTTCACTCACTGACGAACTGTTTAAACAGACAATGGAAAGTCAAATTTTTATTAATTCATTAGTCACCTTTGCAGACCAATAGATTAGCCAAGATCAATAATCTCAAAAAATTTCAATTAAATATTTGTGTAATTATGTTTTGATAGTTTCCTCCCAAAAATATTTTAAACTTCAAATTTTTATGGGCATATAACTCATACTATTTTAGAAGCCTTACATTATTCTGTCTAGCATTTTACAATTTTCGGTCTCCATTTTTATACATTCAATTATATTATATCTCAGGAAAAAAAACAATAGTATTTTTATAAGGGAAACATTTAAAAAAATTTTCAATGTAATGATTCTGAACTTAAATCTTAGTTTTAAGTAAAAATATCACAGAATTTTTACTTTCATATTTTTACTAAACTAATTTCATCAAACACATATTTAATAATTAAAACTATTTTTATTTATTAATTTTATTGCAAACACATTATATATTTAAACACATTCAACATGGAGAAACAATGATTTTTTCATTTTTTTTTATCACAACATTGAGAATGGGAAAAAAAAAGAATGAAATATCTGCAGAAAATTTGAGCTTCACGTAAACAAAATACATTTTTATAAATCATGCTTAAAATATTTTTAATTAATTAAAAACATAATAAAATACATTTTGAATGGATAACTTAAAAAGAAAATATTTGAATACATTGTAAATTCGAATTTGTATTGTAATATTTATGGGTTATTGTACAAAAGAGCTAAAATTTCGTTTTTTATCCATCAAAATTTTAAAAATTGCTTTAGAGATGCACATTCCTACTTTCTAAGGCAGATGTTGGCAACTCTAAGTAAAATAATCTGACTCGTAGGGTGCCAACATATACATTTTCTTTTATTATTAGGAGATATTAAAACACTAATTTGAATAAATTCTTTACAAAAATGTAGTACAATAGAAAAAAAAAATGCATAGATTGAAAAACTTTTTCTTACAATAAAAGAATTTTTTACATAATCACAAATTGTGAAAAATAAATAGATAGCTCAATATATATATACAGCAGACTCTCAAAAATTAAAAAGATTATGTTTTTTAACAAACTAGATGAATCATAAACAAGTAGTTCATTAAAGCATAAATATGTTTATTGCATAAAATATAACAAACTGTATCAAATTATACAATTTATAATAACTATCAGAAAATATAATTCTAATCTATTTATTTACGATGAACCAAAAATGACTGAAATCTGCATAATCCCCCCTTCCATTTATTGCTCCTTTACTTGGTTTTAAGAAGACTTTACTTAATATTAAGGTGAGTTTATTATAAATATTTAATATCTACTTAAAAAATAAATTTTCTTTGTGAATAACTATTACAGTAATTGATAATGATAATAGAACTTATTAATAGTTATTTTATTAATAGTTACTAGATTAAAATTTAAATTCTAGAATTCATTCTAACAGTCAGAACTATTTCCACAAAAAATAACTCATATTCTGTATTATTTTTTAGTGTGGTCTGCAATTTAACTAATGACAGAATATTTTATGCATACAATTCAATCTGCAATCCAATGCATATAAGGAAAACTAGCAAAACAAGAAGTATGAGGGGGGAAGAACCAAACCTGAATTAAAAAATACAAGCTTTAACTTGTAACTAATATTTTTCTCTTGCTTGTGGTAACGAGAGAAAATTTATCTAAATTATAATGTGACTTCTGTATTTTGTTGTCCAAAAAGCCCTCTTAAATTGTTTTTTTTTTAAATGTTGCCACAAAGTTTTATTAAAAGATTAATAATAATGCATTATGGGAGATATGTAACTCATAATTAACATATTTAATACCCTTTTCATTCATTGTACTTATACAACTAATTAATCATTCATGGTCTCTACTAAACCTTGATTCCATTAATTAATAAGTGATCATAAAAAATATAAAGAAAATAGTCATATACAAGATAACATTTCAAATTTATACTAAATGAGTTTTATTTACAGACTCAACAAAAAAGTCAGTCAATAATAAAACAAAATGTTAAAAATTTTATACTTCAAATTAAATAATAGAAAAAATAGATTATAAAATGACAAGCATATAAAATTTCTTATCATTTCTTACTTTTAAAGTTTTCGAAGCAGCTTGTGTCATGAATAGCAGATATGTACATATGCATTAGTTCTCTTGTTCATTTTTTAAAAATTTAGATTCACTGAAATTATTAATCATGTTTCAATTCAACTTATTGTCACTTTAAACTGAATTTTCATGCAAAAAATAAGTATAATAATCTAGTATTTTGAATATATTTCTTCATAACTAAACATTATTAATGGATTTTTATTTAAAAAATGATAAAATAACTTAAATATTCATTATGGTATTATGAAATATATATATAAAAGTGCAAATTAATGAAGTTTAATTAATCCAACAGCACATTAAACTAATGGAAACATGATAGTAAAAAATTACAGAAAAGAAAGAATAATACAAAAGTAAATAAAAAGTAATTTACACATTTGATATAACTTTTCTTACATTGAGCACATTAACTTCTCTCCTACTGTTGTAATAGTGCTATGAAAGTTTGATTTTAATTCTAGCATTTTCTTCCTTTTGTTGGACAAATTAATATCTTCACCATTAATTTTTTTTTATCAAAGAGGGGCAATGAGTAATTACCTGTTCCTTTGGTCAGAGGGTATAAGGTTAATTTAAGATGAAAAGACTAATGGAAATTCATTTTAAACTATTGTAACAACAGAGAATTAAGAAATTAAAAAGTAACCTAACAAGTGTCCACCTCAAGGATGCTTTGTATGATCAGTGCTTTGTCTCCGACGAGCAAACTAAGGTGCTAAAGTAACTTCAAAATACACTGAACATCATTTACTTAAAAGTAATGCACAAGATGGGTAATTTCAATTATATGGGAGATTACTTAGAAAATGATATGCAAAATGAAACTTAGTTTCATATAAATAAATAAAATGTGGACTTTATTTGTAGTTTGCCTTTATAATTTAATCCACTAGGTATGTTTGTAAATTAATTTCATATCTTTACCTTAATATCTTGTACATACACACACACAAAATCAAGGAGATAAAATAAAGTAAAAATTCTTTAAGGCATAGTAAAAAAAATATAAGAAAAAAGAGCATCATTCTTCTTTAACTTTTAATAATAGAAGAAAAAAATAATTAAATATTATCTGAAACTATGAAATTGGTATGAATATCATTAGCACAATAAAATAATATTGTTGGAAATAATGCACAAAATTTTCTTAATAAAAATTAATGTAATTAAAGGAAACAAAATTGGCAAATTACTAATTAATGAAAAGAGTTTTAAAAAAAAAGTTTTTAAGATAGTATAAAAATGATTTTTGGGCAATCCTAGCTTCAGAATTCAGAGTTAAAAACATCAAAATTTTAATTTCAAATTTAATCATCTAAAATACAATTTAAAATTTTTTTCTGAGACAAATATTTCTACCACCTCACTTCTAAACTAGGCAGCATCAATTAGGTAGTTCTAATGGCTTGTCCTATAAAATGCAAATAGATTGACACACCAACATTTATTTTTATTAATATTAAAAAAGGTATGAACAATTTATACAAATTTAATATATTAATTTTGCTTAACTTATAACATTTACAAAGATATCACATTGAAAATTGGGAACTGGACAAAAAAGTAATCTGATATACAAATATATTAGATATATTAGCATAAATGTACAACATTGCATGTATAAAAATATTTAAGATTTTAAAACACAAATTATAAATACTGAAAAACAATAGTTCCAACACTTATAATACTTCTAATAATAAATATATAATGCTGCAATCATATAAGAATATATTTCATTCCATTTTTATGAATATTAATATACAGTGCATATGAGTCTTTCCAACGTTCAATAACGGACAGCAATATTTTGCAAATATTTTCAGAGAATAACACAGCATTGGTTGGTCTTTCTAGCCTGAAAAAAATAAATAAATAGATCAATAAAAATTTTTTAAAGCTTTTCATGCATGAGCAATAACACAAAATAAAAGATTGCGTTAAAAATATTACTTTATGGCTAGCATGGAAAGTTTTAATTTATTATTATTATTATTTAATAAAAAATAAGACTTACTGTTTTATAAAATGTCTTGGATTGCAAACTTAGTTCCTCAGACTTGACTACCAAATCATCTAGTTTTTCTCCTCTTTCCAATACAGCTTGCACAGTATTATGCTACAAGCCACAATCAACAATTAAAATTAATAATTTTAAATGCTTAAATAAATACAGTTAAATTCCAGAACATCAATGAAATATAAAAATGATTGTAAAAGTATGCACTTTTTCTCTAAAAAAAAAAAAGTAATCCCCCCCCCCAAATGATAGCTTTGAAGATCCTTTTTTCTTTAAAAAAATATAAACAAAACATTCTTTAAGTATAAATATAAGCCATTAAAAGCTTTATTAAAATGAATAAAAATTTGGCTTAAACAGTAAGTATTTGTAATTGTTATTACATATACAAAATGAAATTAAACAAGATAATCTAAATTAATAGTGAATACTATTTGCACTATTAATTTAAATTAGCCTAAAATTCTAGATGTTAAAGTTTTATAGCCTTTACTTCTGTATAGAAAAATCGCTATGCAAAATAAAGACCTTAGACTTGCAGTTATTTTAATACTGTAACTCAAGAGTGACAGATAAAAATATATTATAATGGAAGAAACAATAATATGGCTTCAATTAAAAAAAATTGTAATGCTTACAAGAATTATTTTTGTTTCATCAAGTTCATCTTGAATTCTCATGAGACTGTCTGCTTTTCGAGGATCCTATCAATCAGATAATAAAGCACTGCATGTTAAGCCTAAACTGATAATAATTATAACATTCTACATTTTTATACAAAAGAAAACATTATTAAATTAAACTACTCATCTATTGGAATAGTCACTCATTTAAAATCCAACAAAATCAAGAACACTAGAATCCAAACGTTTCAGAATAAGAATTTAGAATTGTTTTAGAATTTTTTTAAAAATATTTATTACCCATTTTAATAAGCATTTGATTTCTTTAGTCAAAATAATTATGCTTAACTACCTCAAAAATGGAAACGAAATTAATGACAATCATAATATTATACATTTATATATAAATAAATAAATCAGAGCATTCATTTATCTATCAGTATAAATATTCACCTGAACACAGTGAAATCAAGAGAACCAATATCCAAATACTCAAATTAGGATTTTAGAGTTGTTTATCCAAAAGTTTATCGTCAAAGGAAAAAAAAATTAATACTATTTGAAAATCGTTATTTTAGTTAATTTTTTTTTTCAGTTTAAGAATACTCCATGTCTCAAAAAGGGGGTAAAAAAAGAATGTAGTTAAATTGGATGATACACTTTTTCAATACAATAATTAACAATAAATAGCAAAATATTTT
This sequence comes from Argiope trifasciata, assembly GCA_026543055.1. Taxonomy (NCBI): domain Eukaryota; kingdom Metazoa; phylum Arthropoda; class Arachnida; order Araneae; family Araneidae; genus Argiope; species Argiope trifasciata. The sequence continues at coordinate 940,414 of JAPMOQ010010478.1, read as the reverse complement.
AAAATAATTGATAAGTCAACATAATTCTAAAATGAAAGCAATTTATACAAAAGAAAAGAGTCTAAAGAAATACAAAAAAAATTAATAACATAAAGCAAATTATAAACAAATCATTTAGATTTTAAATCCCATATGTAACTGTAACTATGGGTGTTATATGTAAAAACTACAAACTGCAAGATACTATTTAAGATAACTTGTCCTTAGCATAGCACGCCACTGCCAAGCGAAAAAATTTATACTAATTGTTGCTAAATGTTGGCAATATACTTGCAAAGTTTATGTCAACAAATTCTAAATATTATTGAAAGAACTAGGTAGATTACAAAGGGTACCACGCTATTAGAAAAATATGCTTGAGTGTATATTCAAGAATAACTTTCAATATATAAAAGCATTTCTGGTGATCTGAATCATGGCAATCCAAAATTTTATTATTCAACATAATTTATATTTATTTTTTTATTTAATCTTCTAATCTAGATATTTTTTCTACATATTTGTGCATACAATGCAAATTATTAAAAACTGCATAAATGAATTAATTTTTCAAATCTATCAAAGAGGACTTTTTCACTTAAGTTTTCATTGTTATTTAGAATATTACATTTTCTTTGAAATAAAATTTAAGAATTTTTTTATTCGTCTCATTGTTGATATTAACAGTAAATAAAAAAGGTAATATTTTTACTGATTTTTATTAATTTTATAACACTAAAAATATGTGAAAAGATATGTCTGGATTTTTAATATAACAGACACAAGTTGTGCATAAATTCAGAACTTTTGAAATTTGAATAGATTTCAGTTCAATATATTTAGAGAAAGTTTTCATTATTTATATCTTATAAAAATTTCCCATTAAGGTTTTTCAAAATAATCTATTCATTTTTTAAGTCAATGCAACACTAGATATATTGAAGTATAACATCTATCAGACAGATTTTTTTAAAAAAGCATATTACCTGGTACTCTGCTAAATATCTCTCCAAGTCTGCAAAAGTCAGAGAACTAAAAAAAAAAGACAGAAAGAATATAAAATCAAATAACGTACTTATGCCATAAACTTCAGTGAATAATAGAAATAATTTATTTTAATAAATATAACTAAAATATAATTTCTTTTGTTGCTTGTAAAAATGCTAACAACTCAACAAACTTAAGATTTAACTTAAAGATCTTAAAAATTGATTCCAACTTGATAATGTGTTTTAATAGCCAATAATAACAATAATAATAATAATTTGCTTTTGGTTTAAAAAAATAATTATCTTCATATGGTGCATTGTAAACACATATTTAATTCGCTACTCACAGTATTTTACTTAATTTTGTATGATTTTTCCAAAATTTACTATCAGCAGCTTTCATAAAAACAATTATTTTAGAAACTGTAAGGTAGATATAACAATTTCTTGGTGTAACAGATTTTAAATTGCATAGGTGTATAGTAAACACATATTTAGTTCGCTACTCAAAATATTTTACTTAATTTTGTATCATTTTTCAAAAATTTACTATTAACACCTTTTATAAAAACAATTATTTTAGAAACTGTAAGGTAGATATTACAGTTTCTTCTTGTAACAGATTTTAAATTCTCATTTTAATTAAAAAAAATTAATATACATGTTAGACTACTATATAATATATTTTTATATAAAACATTCTTTTACAAATAAAGTTTTATGTAATACAAGGATATTATAATACTCCATATCAAAGAATATTTAAAAATGGAAAAAAATATTTGTAAAGTATTTATAAACAGAGATATTAGAATCATAATAGTACTAACGTTAAATACATTTCCACTTTGCCATTTATGACACTTACATGGGGTGGCATCTATTTATTAATAATAAAGATGAATGTGTATATATATGTGTCTATTGCTGACAGACAGAGCAAACAGTTTGAACTACCATATTTGGGTCACACATATCTTAGAGAGGAAAAATGTGTATTGCATCGATTTTTAAATTTTTAATTAGCATTTAATTAATTAAAAATTAAAATGAATTTTGGCATTTTTTTACTATAACGTTTGAAAATATTTTCCCACAAAAATAAAGGTTTCACTATTTTGAAATTAAAAAATCATACCAATTATCCCTAAATTTTAACACTCCCCCCTTTTATTTCTTTTAGACAATTATCCTACAGCGTTGTTGCTTACATTCAAATTATTTTTCACAAATATTTAATTATGCAAATTTATCTCAGAGTTAAAAGCTAAAGAAGGATTCTTTAAGTATCTGCTGTTTTACAAGATAAAAAAGAAAGAAAGTTACAATGCCATAAAATTTAGTAGATAGATAATTTTTATATTTTCATTAATGCCGTGACATTAAATGATTGGTCTCCATTAGAAAAACTTATATTCACAGTAAATACAGCTTAAGGCAAATTTAAAACAGCTTTAATATCTGACAACTTAATGGAACCATGGACATGAAAATGGTAATAGTTATATTCAGATATATCTAAAGACATATCTGTATTTAATTACAACCATTATTCCTAGAAAACAAGCCAGTCAATAGGGATGAATAGTATAAATGTTTATTACATCATCTCTTCAAATTTTTATAACACATATTAAAACATATATTTTTTTTAAAAATAAATGTTTCAAGCTGAAATTATTTATGTGTTTTTACTCATTAAATTGTATTTTTACTAATTAAACTAAAAATATTTAATTAGTAAAAACACAAAAATAATTTCAGCTTGAGCAATGCAGGGTATACCAACTAATTAAGGATAATCAAAACTCTAAATATAATTTCAGAAAAAATGATTAATTATTGTTATTTTCATCCACCATTACATACATTATATTTATATTGTTATTAAGTGCCGACTGGGAATAAGAGTCCTAGAAAATTTAACTTGCTTTCAACTCACATATAAAATTTACAAGAGAATACTTTAAGAAGACATATTTAATTTCCAGATCTAATATCAAAATAAAATGTATTACACGAACAACCTTTTTTATTAACTATTGAAAATAATAAAAGATTACTCTTGTAAAACTTATCTGTATTATTTTGATATTAGTTATAATTTAATGGATATTATCATCAAATTTAATATCCACTAATAATATAATGTGAGTTTGTAGGTAGATGTGTGTGTCAGCAGCTACAAGCTAGAATGCTTGATTTGCAATTACCAAATTTGATATATGTATAGATAACTTGGAGGGTAAAAAAGAGCTCCTCACAGCAATTTTTAAAAAAATATCTTAATTAATTAAAAAGTAAGCTGAAGTTTGGTGTTTATCCTTGATAACTTTAAAAAATATTATTGCATAAAAATGAATTTTATACTATTTTAATCATTATGCAAATTGTTTCTATATTTTAGCATTTTTTTAAATTTAAAAATAATTTACTAGTCTAATTACCATTAATATTATATCGCTGCTTCAAAATTCAAATCGTATTCAATGCTTCATTAAATATTCAAATGCATCATGTTTTACCATAGCTGGAATTGCTTTGATGTCTGATAATTTGGTATGAAACAATATCTGTGCAATTTTAATTAAAATTAAATATAATTATCTGGCTGACACACACACACACACACACACACACATGCGACATACCATAATGCAATAATAAAATAAGTAAATAAAACACAATCAACAATACAAACACTTAAATATAATTTTTATGTGAGTTTAAAAATATAGAAATTAGAAATATATTATTTGCTAACTTCGCTTCCCCTGTCCAAGATGACGGGGGATGACTGTTTGAAAATTCTTGCAAAATCTTGTTCAGCAGTGTATGAGCAACTCTTTGTGGATATTCCTGATCTGAGATCAGTGCAGCTGCAAGATTGTCAGCTCTCACAAAAATATGACACATATAAGCTAAAAAATTATAGAAAAGTGTGAAAATAAAGCAATGCAAAATTTCTTTGTTAAGCAGATAGCAATCAAAGTGAGTGTTCAAGTTCGGCATTCTTACACTGTGAAATAATTTTGCATGAAACTAAAATAATTTTATTGAATATATTGTAAAACATTACTGACCTTTAATCTTATAAGGTATTTAATGGTTTGGAAATAATTTGCCGTCAAATAAAAATTAATCATCACTCATCATTATGCATATATATATCCGCTCTGTTAGGAAATGGAAGGAAGAAATATTGTAATTCATTTACCAAAACTTAAAAAAAAAAATTCTATTTCATAGGAGACTTTTTTTTGAAAAAACATGTCTTTTTATGTCAAACCACAAGGACAAGTAATTTAAAATATCTGATAAAATTTTTAAGCTAATATTTACACTTTTTTTTTAAAGTGAACATTAACAACATTCTTTTATTAAAAATGAATATTTATGAAATGTTTGTAAATTAGAATAAATAGTTTCAAGAAAAATGGAATTATTAACACAACATGTAAAAAGCAAACTGAAATTAAAACTTTAGTTCATTTTTTATTAATAAAAAATAACAAATAAATGCTGTAACATATTACTAATAAAAAAAATCTAAATTTAAAGTTATTTTTCCCTTGTATATGTGATGATGAGTAATTTTATTTGTAAACTTTTGATCTTATAAATGTTTTAAATTACAAGAACAAATTTAAAACTGAATTCAGAGAACAGATATTTCTAATAACAATGGAGCTTTATAGGGATCCTTTTCATCACAAAGTTAAAACAAATGCTAACTGACTGAATTTTTGAGAAAAATTCAATATTCCCTCAAAAATTAACAACAACAGCAATAAAACAGAATAATATGAGAGTTTAGATGAAAAGAGAGACCTTGTTCTTTAACTGACATTCTTGCTCCAGGCTGGCAACGCTCGACGAGTATTTGACTAGTAAAGTTCATGAATTCCTTTATACTATTTCTCTGGAAAAACCCAAATGATGTCAAATCACTTGCTGCACTTAAGCAAACAGCTTTGGACTGATGCTTGTACAATACACCAACATGATAAAGCTTCACCATTTTTTATTCAAGAAACAGATCCCTAAAATAAGAAAAAAAAATTATATAAATATATTAAAAAGCAACCTTTCTTAGCATCTCTGCACAGAACATTAAGTATATTTCAGTACAGCATATAAAAGCTAGATTTTTTTTTTCAAAAATTATATTAGATAATCTGTAATCAAAAATACAAGCCTAATCCAGACGTATAGTATCACTACAATTTTTATGATACAAATAATAATAATAATTGATATCAATTTTTTTCTTGTGATCAAAGTCATTTTTAATTAGGAAACAACTACAAATACATTAAAATGAAATGTTTAAAGGAAGTTCAAGTCTAATTCATAAACTATTAAATAAGAAGCTGTATAAATAATAAAACCCCATTCTTTTAATATATTCAGACATAAAATATTATTTTCAGATTTTTTCAAATTGTTTCATAAAGTGGATCATATATATAAATTAATTAACAAAATAAGCAAAAAGGAACACAACCGAATCAAAACTATAACCAATAGAAAAAGAAACCAGCCTGAAAACTTCGTCAAGGGCCACTTTCAAGCAATGACAAGGAAATGGGTTTTGATTGCTTTAATAATTTTATGATTGTATATATGTGTGTGTGTGTGTGTGTGCGACTGAATCAAATAATTTGATTTCATTATTCAATAAAAAATCAAAGAGAAATCTGAATGAGTAAAAATTATTTGAATACAATCAAATAGAAATTTATTTTACAATTTTATCATAATCAATTTTAAAAATAATAAATATAATATTAAAGATATATGTTCAATGGAAAATAACTGAAGATACAATTCTCTTTTTCAATAAAAAATATTATTTAGAAATTTTAATGAACCTCTTAAGTGCGACCAATGGGATTAAGTCAAAAAAGTTATTAAAACATAGCGTCAATTAATACTTTTTAAAATCATTTCAATTCATTCCAATGCAAAAATTATAAATACACACAAACACTTACAATATACACTAATTAAAAGTTATTAGTTTGGGGTTGTGAAAATAAATTTTTTCTTTATCATCATAATTCTAACTGGTTAATTATAGTTTGCACACAAAAAAATATAAATTTTAGACAACAAAATAAAAATTATAAAGGTATGAAGAGTAGAAAATACTAGGAGAAGGTTATAATAAATATCATTAAAAAAATCCTAAACATTTATTACATAAATATTAAAACATTGCACAGCTACAATTATAATTCCAGCTTTCTTAAAGCTATTTTATTTGTGGCTCAAACTCCAAAGATTTTTGTTTTAATCACCACAATCTTTATATAGGGGGGGGGGGGAGGGTTGAGGAATTCTTTTTTAATGCACTTGATAAATGTATACATATATTTAAAATCTTAGGCACAAACTTACAAATCTTATAGGATTATTTCTTACACATAAATGTGATTCTGACAATGCTCACTACACTATTCATTTATACAATGATTTTTTGTTTTGTTTCCCCCTTTAAGTCTTCCATTTTTTTTTTCTTTGCTATTTAATCATACCATTTATTTTGAAAAAATGTAGTCATATCAACTAAGTATTTATTTAAAAGAAGAGAGTAAGAATTTAAAAATAAGATAACTTAATGTATACATGACATATAATATAGAAATTAAGACTTTCACCTTTCACTACTAACCTGGCCTAACTAGCCATGTGACTTCTATATTGGTGGGTAAGTTTGTATTTCAAACAAGGGGTGCTGAATCAAAAAGAATTTTCAATAAGCTTTACACCCTACTCTCACCCCAATTTGAAACAAAACCAGATAAGCCTATACAGTTTTCAGGGCCAGATAGGCTGGCATAGTAGTGAAAATGTTAAAACCATCTCTATTATAATAAATCATTATATTAATATGATAAATTCAAGAAATTTAATCAAGCAAAAATAATTTACATTTTATTATCTGCCTGATTACGAATAAGAAATAAGAAGCTACCAAACTCTGCAAGAAACCTCTCACAAAACACATTTATAATTCTTTAATCTGAAGTTAAAGAGAATTTGAGCAAATGTGGAATTCAGATGACATCATTATTGAAACATAATCTAAATATTCATAAGTCAAAGACATATTAAATATATATTATTTTAGTGTTCTAAAATTAGCCTTACTAGAAAATAATTTTCTTCAAATGAGAATGACATTATATATTAAATTAGTAATAAAAACAATGGTAGAAACAAGAAAATAAATGAGAAAAAGAATAGAAAAAAATTTAAAAAGTTATATTAGAAAAAATTATAAAGTTATTATTTTATAACTTTTTTTATGGAATTGTAATAAGTCATATAAGAGGAAAAAAATATATTCATTAGACTGAATTTCATGAATTACAATAGATATGCTATTAAGCTAGACAACAGAACTAATAATTAAAAAATCAATTCTTGTTACTAAATTAATAGTTTTTCAATAAGTAGCTTCATTGATTTCTATTAAAATATTGGTAAAAAAAAGTTTTAAAAGCATGCACGCACACACACACACACATATATAAGCAGTCAAAAAAAAAATTTCTTATATTTTTTATGCTAATTAAAGCTAAAGTTGATGAGCTTATTTTAAATATGAAACTTTTTTATGAAAACACTTGTCTTTTTTTATCCATTAGCTCTCAATTTTCCCATTCATTGAAGTTAAATTATGAAATATTTCAAAGAAAATTAAGAAATAAATTATGAAAAAGAATACAAGCAAGTGATGAATGAAAAAATGTGATATAGTAGCTTTAATCACAGAAAATTACATCGAAATTAGATTTCAAACACTTAAAAAAAAAATCCCTTTTGTTTTGACTACAAGTTTTTCCTTATTTCTTGTGCTTTTAAGATAGCAGAGTTAACAATATCACAGAATAAGAAAGAAAGGCTTTAATCAGAGAAAATATAGTAGTTGGATATCACAGGAAAACACATAAAAAGACAATAAAATTGAAGCTTAAAAATGGTTAATTTTTCTTAGGTCAATAAGTAGCAAAATGGAATATCCTTGTTTCTTTCTGATTTTGAGATAAGCCATATATTAGAAGATAATTACTAGGATTTCCAAAAAGATTTTGTAAGAAAATTTCACTCAAGGAAGTCAAATAAAAGGAACTTTAAGAATGGAATAAAACAATTTTTCCTTTTATTTTATCTGATTCAATTCCTTTCTAATTTTTAACAAAGTTATTGTAGATTTATAGAAGTGTTATGATATTTTATAATTTATTAAAATATCTTGCTGAATGTATAAAGGAGAAAGTTTTAGTTTAATATCTACATCTTAAGAGTCAGTTTAGTGTTGAACTAAATATCACAATCCTCATCCTTCATATAATATTAGAAAAACAGAGGTGATGGGCAAAAGTGAGCCCCATATTTATTTTCAACATTGAACTAAATATAATATCAGTTTAAAAAAAATTCCAGTCATCAAAATATGTATAGATTTAAATATTTAATTCCATTTATATATTAACTAACAAACCTTATAATAATTGTCAGGTTTTTTTTAGTTAAATAAACTTAACCATTAGTATATTAGTGAATTCATGAGTACTGAATTAAGCATTATTCGATTTAAATATGATTAATGCATTGACAATAAGGAATTTTAAAACCTGATCTTTACTTATTAAATTAAGATTATTTTAATATTATAATCCCATGAAATAGAATTCATTATAAGTGAAACTCAGAAACATCATAAATCTGTCATATCAGTAAAAAATTTTTTGAAAATAAATAATTTTAAAAGTGTTATTTTAATTTTAATCATTTTATCAATAACTACAAACAGAAATATTTCTTATATAGAAAATATATTCAAAGTTACTTTAAATTTTAAGATGTTATAAAGCATAGCATACAAAAGGTAATTAATTATGATTTATGCAGCTATTATAAAACTTCCAATATTTCTTCTTAAAGAAAGAAATGATATGACCTAAAACACTTAAACTAATGAAAAATATTTTTCCTGCAAACTCAATCTATTACCTTAACTAAATTACAGCATACTAATTAAATATATGTATAAAATATTATCTACATATTACATTTAAAGGTTCTGGAATATTTCAGCAAAATTTCAATACGATAGAAGAATGAAGGAAGGAAATCAGAAAAATTCATTTTATTTTCAATATGACATTAGCTAACCTTATACACTAAGAAATAATTGTCTGTATGTTCACAAATGCCATTTTTTGAAAGCAAAAAATATAATTTAACCATAAATACTAATTAATGAAAAAAAAAAAGTGATATCAATACAAAACCAAATTTTCAATCAAATTATTTCAAATTTTAAGAGTAAGGTTTATTGAGAAACCGAACAATATTTATTAAGACAATTTTTCAAAACCTTATTATTAATTATAAAATTTTTCCTCTCTTTTTTTTGTTTTAAAAAATTGTTTGATACAAAATCCATATCAAATTTACACTGTGTGATAATAATATATTATAAACACCAAGTGAATATCCAAAAAGAACTTTCAAAGCCTATATTGTATTATGAATTATGACTTTTTAGATAAATAAACTTTACAAATTCGTTGATGCATGCAGTTATTTAATGATGCCGAAGAAAGAAATGCAGTAAATTGCTTAATGATAATTAAACAAGTTGAAAACAAAACTCTCCTGAAAACAAAACAATATAATTCATAAATTCTTCAAATATAGTAAAAACACGTGAGGTAAACAAAAACTGTCATAAATTAAATTAAACATTACTTCGCAATGGATTTTTAAAAATAATTTTTCTAATGTAAAATTTAGAATTCTACAAGAAATATAAACACAAATTTAATAGTTACTTCAAACAATAAGAAACTGTTTATCATTATAGGTATAGTAGCTTTCGGATTGTCAAAATTCGAAATGGTATGAGTCATTGATTACCATGTAGGAATGAATTGGCCCCATTCCCAGCTTCTTTCTATTGATTAATAAATAATCATACTTTTTTATAATAAATATCTATCAAAAACGTGCACAATAAATGGCTTCTTAACTCTACGATGTGTTCAATTTCGTAGGATGAGAGAAACAGATATAAAGCTTATTGAAATGGATAAAATTAATTACGGACAATAAACATGTGTATTGACATTATTTCTACATCAAAATCTTTAAAAGTTCAACAATTTACAAATTTATAGTTAAAATTTATGAATTTTATAATAACAGAAGTCTGTTGCAAAATTTGCCAAATTAATGAAATAGTCTTACCAATTATTATTCAGATAGATCTTCAATCACGCAGTGTTTACAATTCAAGCTGTCGATCGATATCTTCGTAATTAGTTTATAAAACACGTGACAAATATTTTTTTTAGATACACTTTCCCACTAACCTTCTCCCACAGAGAAAAAATCAACGAATTTCGTAATGTAAACACATCATTTGTTCGAGGAATGATTTCTGCCATATGACAAATCGGCTTTCCCTCCGCTGGCGAAAATTAATTTTATTACTCTCTATAAGTTAATATTATGGATTATAAATTAAGAAAAAAAATCTTTTTCATTATTGTCATATTTTAGGATCAAATAATTTATTTTCAATTAATTTTACTTATTTTCTATAACTTTTATCTATTATGTTATACTATATACAATGAGAAACTAAAATCAACCAATCAAAAGAAAATGCTAATGTACTGACAGGACCGGTAATTTTAAACTTTACTTTGCAATGAAAGTATTGAAACGAGCATTAAGCCCAGAAAGTTTTCAAACTAGCAAAATTTGTGCTGAATCGATTTCTGAAACACTAGTTTTATTTTGCAACGAAGCATAATAATTCATACATGAGCATTGATTCTGTATCTCCTTACATCGTCAGAAAGATAATAAAATTCTAAATATGAGTTTTCTTAAAGAATTTCATTCAAAACGAAACAGTTGAAAAATCCAATCTGTAAAGACTCATGACACGAAGTTACTTGAAGGCCTTGATGATATGTAGCAATTTAAGAAACAAATAATTATCAATCACAGTTGAAAAAAATTAAAATGAATTAGAATTATTTTAAAAAGACACTGTCCGAACTGAATTAAAATACACTGAATCGTATTATTCTTAAAATTTGGTGTGAGGCATGTCAAACAGCAAATTATGAAAGGAAACAATTTAAATAAATTGTCCTAAAAGTCTCTTCTATATTCAAAAACAGAACTCACAATTTTATTCAAAAGGTTAAGAAAAATTTATCAAAAGATAATTACCGAAAAGTTTGAATTTTAACGAACATTTTCTTAAATATAATGACTAATTTACAGAGAAATCACAATGGGAAGAGTAATGGAAAACTTAAATTGAACAATGATTTTAAAACTGATTTTGATCATTCTAAAGTTATTTAAAAACAGCTGCAGCTAAAAATAACCTTGAATTAATTTAGCCATAGATTTATAGATTATAATAGATAAATTATAGATAGCTATAAATATATTTAATATATCTGGTTTTAAGTTGCATTATATATTGTGAAGGATATGAAGTGAAATTTTAACACTCAGATTGGATAGACAATTTTTATGCAAAAATATATCAAGAATTAAACATATGTGTTTTGTGATTATTCTTGTTATAATAACATAGTACATGAAAATGCAGATAAAAAAATCCAATATAAAATAATTTCGTTAATACTTGCTAAGTTTTAATGTTAATTGTTTTCTTCCATATATAATGCCAATTTTATTATTGAATTGACTGCTTTTGTTCATAAATTATTTTTGAAAATATTGTTTTTTATCTATTACTGCATTTAAATTCTTATTTACTTGCATAGAAAAAAAAAACTCTTTTTTTTTAAAAAAATTGCCCAATACAAAAGAGTAATAGAATTCATTTTTTAAAAATATTTCTTAGTATAATTTGTTTTGAAAAAATGATAATGCTATAATTCTATTAATATTTATTGGCTTAAAAAAACTTTTTAGCTAAGATACTTTATTCTTTTGAAGTATCATACTGTTTACATATTAACAGTTAAACTATAACAAGATTATTGTTTAAGAATTATCACATCATCATCAACATTAATATATAAAACCAACTCCTTAGCAATACTAATTCACTCTCAGATTAAATTTGGGAGTAAAAAGCTATAACTGATCTAAAATAAGCAAAACTATCTACAAATAAGAAACTATAAAATCAAATATAATTACATACTGCTTTCAAAGCATAATGTTTTCATAAAATCATTTCCAAGAATTAACTGGTAATATTGATTAGTTAATTAAAAAATTTTTTCAATAAGATTCTTCAACTACAAACAAAATTTGGAAAATTTTACATCACTTATGCCTCAATAAAAGTAAAAAAAAAAAAAAAAAAAATCAGAATTCATTTCTATATTATAATTTTCTTATATAAAATTAATTACTTATGGATTAAGAAATAAGTTTTTATTTATACTTTTGTGTCTCAAGGATGTATATTTTAGAACATATTAAAATATGACTCAATAATACAAAATACATTAATAAATTTTTAATGTTTTACATCAATGTTATTTTAAACAGATGCAGACAAGATTAGAAGTAATTAAAAGATAGATATCACAATTTTATTTCAAGCAAAGAACTAAAACCAGTCTATTTGTATTGTGCTTGAAAACAGAAAAAAAAACTAATCAACTTTGAACAGAAAAAAAATAAATAATCAAGCATCTTATACACTGTTTAATTCTCAAAATTGATCATTACATTAAAAAAAGGTCATATAAATATAGACAATTAATGTTCAAATAAGTTGAATAGCTGAAAATATTTATTAGAAATTTAATTTCCCTTACATTAACAAGCTAGTTCCAACAGCTTTTCCCCATAATCAAAAGAAATACAAAATATATTAATTCAGAACATGGAAACATTAACTCTAAAAAATTATGTTTTACCGCTGCTGTCACTTTTCTCTCAATTAATTTAAAAATCATTATATTTGTTAAAGAACTTTTTTTATTTTATGCATTCACTTTTATTTCATAAAATTTGGAATGAAAGTAGAAATATATCTACTTTACTACTCTCATCTTAGAAATAACTTTATTAAAAGTATTTCAATAAATTTTATGAAGAAAAAAAATCTAAATATTAATTTTTTTTTGTTTCAGCCAGAACCTTCCTCCTAATTTGAACAGAAAATCTTTGAACTGTTAAATATATGACATAAAAAACATTAATTAAATTTTAACATACAGAAATTCAATATTTAATAATTCATATAATTTCCATTTCAGTACCTTTTCATTTTTAAATGAATAGCTTTCAAAATCCTCAGTTTTAATATTTTATTTCAGCCATTACATTTCACAAAAAATTGCTTTTAATTAGCATGAAAATTCATCTGAAATATTCAAGATTTTTTTCAATGGCTAATAGTGCATCGTATTTAAAAAATAATTTAAATGCTTCATTTAGAATAAATAATACATTATACTATACTAAATGACATAAAGTGAAATTATTGTGGTCAGACTGGATAGGCAATTGTTGTTTCTAGCTGCTATTTCAGTGTTAAAACAACATAATGCCATTTCATGTCACGATATCCATACCCATTCTGATAACTCAACAGCTTGATGGGAATGTCACAGGAATATTACCAAACACTAGAATATTTGCAGAAATAACTATGTATAGAATTTACAAATAAATATTTTAAAAACCTATAATAATATTATAAACTAAGCTTTTCTACTTTGAAATAAGATAGAAAAATTATCTGTTAAAATAATATGCAGAAATAAATTATGCATAAAAAACAACATATGGGTTCTGTAATTATTAGACTTGTTATCCTGAAACAGCAAATGAAGTTGCAGTTAAAATAATCTAATATAAAATAATTTCTTTGATCTTTACAAAGTTATAGTATTAAAAGTTTTCTTTCATAAATTATGCCAGTTTTATTTTGGAAAGAGTTCTTTTACAATTTATTAGTGCAATTAAATTTCTATTCTTTATACAGTGAAGAAAAACTGTCTGTTCTTTTAAAATTGTCTCATACAAAATAGGAAGAGAATTCATTTGTTTACCTTTCTTGATACAATTTGTTTCGAGCAAATGATATTAGTACAATTCTCTTGGTACTTATTACTGAAAAAAATGTGCTTAAACATAATGTTTATAATTTTAAAAGTGTTACGATATTTATTTCCCCTTATTAACAGTTGTCATAGTAAGAATATTGTTTTTGAATAATCAAATGTCACTAATAACATTTAAAGCAAACTTTTTAATGGTAAGAGTTTACTCTAGGATTAAAATTGGGAGTTGGGATTAAAAACAGATAAAAAATAAATGTAAATAAAAATATCTGATACATTGTGTTTTGAAAAAAATTGAATTATTAATAAAAAGTTATTATTATTATTTTTTCAGTTTTACAAATAATATTAGTTGCTCAATTTTAAGAAAATTTTCAATAAGATATTCTGATTGCCAAATAAGAGTGGGTTTTAAGTTACTCATGTCTCAATATCATTAAAAAATATTAAAAATTATCACAATATTACTATTTTCAA
>JAPMOQ010010478.1:885990-915872 GCA_026543055.1 Argiope trifasciata | reverse complement strand
TACCACTCGCCACCACTGAAAGTAGCAGTATCGACAGTTTTTCTAATCTTGCCTATATCTGTTTAAGTGTTATGAATGTATTTTATAGTAATCGATCTTATTTCGTCCTTTAATAAGCAGTTTTAATATATACATCCTTGCGATATCAAAGTATAAATAAATATTTTTTTTTATGTTTTGATATACTGGTGATAAATTTTATTTATAAAAATGGTAATATTGTGATAATTTTTTACTGTTATTGAGACATGAGTAACGTAAAACTCTCACAGTTTTGTTTATCAATAGAAATATCTTATTGAAAATTTTCTTAAAATTGAGTAACTAATATTATTTAAAAAAAAAAATTAACAACTCTTTTTTTAATAATTCATTTTTTCAAAACACAACTATCAGATATTTTTATTTATTTTTGATCAATTTTATTCCTATTTTTATTCTAGAGTAAACTCTTATCATTAAAAAGTTTTCTTTAAACGTTAATTAGTGACATTTGATAATTCAAAAACACTATTCTAATTGCGACATTAGTTAACTGCTCATAAGGAGAAATAAATATCATAGCACTTTTAAAATTATAAACATCATGTTAAAGCAGATTTTTTCAGCAGTAAGTACCAAGAGAATTGTATTATTATCAATTTCTTGAAAATCTCAATGTAGTATTAAAAAAAAACCAATTTAATATGGTGGTCTGAAATATATTATATCTTCAAGGTATGAAATCGTAATTGAATATTTTTATTACCTGACATGTAAGTTGCTAGTTTTATTGAAGTCAGTAATGAGATGTGGTTTTAGATTTTTTAAAACTAATGTAGAATTCTTTCTTTGGTATTTCAAGAAGTTTATTAAATATTTTTTATTAGTAGACTGTTTTTACTACTTGTGAAACAAAAGAAAAACTTTTTGTCAAAAATATTTTGATATTTTCTTATCAGTTTGTCCATATATTTCACTAATAATGCTTTAAAAACTTTGTATATTTTATTTTCATATGAATAGCAGATAGTTTTATTTATTTTGGGTCAATTATGCATCCCAATTTCAATCCAACTGTATACTAGATTCATCAAGAAGTTTGTTTTAAATATTAATGGTGAGATGTGAATATTAAAAATAATTGACTTATTATGCTTTAAATATTAATAATTGAACGGTAAAATACTTAAAAAAATAAAACATCATGGTTGAGCAGATTTTTTTTCCCCATAATAAGTACCAACAGAATATTATTACTCATTTAATTATATTAAGAAGTATAAGCAAATGAATTCTATTACTGTTTTAATAGAGGCAATTTTAAGATTAAATATAGTTTTCTTTCATTATATAAGTAAATAGTAGCTGAATTAATATATTAGACTGAAAAATAATTAAAATAAAAATGGATATAATTTAGGAAAAAAACTTTTAACTTTGAAATAACTTGACAGGTAAGAATAAATATTGTTCATTTTCAGGTCATGATTACTACTTAGTACTTCATTTAGAACATTTAATGGAATAAACTCACAATCTAATGAATATATTTATTAAATCTCTGCTATTAGTTGTTTGGATTTGATGCAAGTAAGATTATATAGCAGTTTTACTTTGATTTTATTTTTATTCTTAATTTTTTTTTCTGGAACAAAATTCTGGAGTCTAATTTTATAAATTAGCAATATAAAAGAGTCTAATTTTATGTATAATTTTAAATCTCACAGCATCACCATAAAGAAATTTTTTTACAAGAGAAATTTAAGTAATCACTCCTTTCTATTTTCCTTTCTATTAATATTATTGTTTTGTCACGAATCGGTTGAAAGAGAAAAAAGAACATTTAAGATTCTAATAATGAAATGAAGTAACATCTCTTACTGGTGTTTTTTCTGCTACTATTTGTATTATGAGGAGTTTGTTTTTGTTTTAAGAATTTTTCAGATTTTATCAGACATTTAAATTGCCCATGCAATTTTAATACGTATTGTAATAGTTAAACTGCTTAACATTAGAAGTTAAGAAATGTGATAATTTGGAGCAGGAACAAATCTAATAAGCAATTAAATTGATAGTTATAAACCCCCTGAAAACATAATTTTAAGAGAATTCTGCACATTCTTTACATTCTGGAAATACAGCATAACTTCATTGTATTTAATACTTTAAATACTTCTGAACTATGAATTTAAATAAATTAAAACAGTAAATGAATGTATTTTTTGGGAATGTAACACATCCTTTAAAAAATAACCAAGGAGTTACATTTTGATGATTTTTTAATATGCTATCCAATAATTAATTCAGGAAGACAATAAAAATTAGAAATATAAATGCAAATATAACTTCCTCCTCCATAAAAACTTCCATTTTAGGTCTGCTTTTTAATTTGATATTATGCAGATTCAGTTCTGCCATTTTCAAATAAACTATCTTTAACTGCAATTTTTATAAAGTATATACATAACTGCATCATCATCTAAGTTAATGTTGCTTTATTTAAATGTTCAGATATAAATTTCATATTTTTTAATCTTTAATTTCAGAATTCATTTGCCAGAAAAATCCAATTATTGTTGAAACAATTAAGAAGAATAGGGGGGGAGGAGTAAAATTTGTGATGAGTAATGTTCAAAATAATGACTTAGAGCATTCAATATATTTTGTTAAGTTTACTATAATAAATTAAATATTGCTCCAATATGCAATATTTCTAAATTTTAAATTATAGTTAGTGCAATTAAATGAAACAGGCAAGTAGGATGTCTTATTTACTCTCAACTTTTTTTAAGAGTGAATGTTGGAAATTGATAATATCAAAAATAATATCAGCATATCTATATGGCAGATGATTTATATTACTTTCTTAGTATAAAAATTTCTATATTATATATGTTCTGGCATGGTTTTTGTTATTGAACCTTTAGATGCAAATTTCTATTATGGCAATAAGCACAATAAATGCAAGCAATAATTAATAATTTTTTGAAATGATGCAAATGATAGTGTTCAGCATGTCATACCTAATACAACAAGCAAAGAATGTAGCCAATAAGGTAAACTAATTACATTAGTTATGTTCTTCATCTTTGTAAAATTGTTCAGATTTTAATAAATTAATTAATACATTCTTGTTCTATGAGTCTACAGTTCTAAAAAATTGACTTCAAATATGCTGCTTTGTATTAAGCACTTACACTTTTAATAGATGCTTGAACAATCATCTATGCTATTATTGAAATGTACTGTTTTTTAGATTTTTTAAGCAAAGAAAATCAATAATAAAATAATACTACCTAATCTCTATTATTATTTTTGTAATCTTAAGAAATAAAGGAATTGTAGCATTCTCTATCTTCTAATTTTTTAAAATAATATTTTAGTCAGCTTTTTTCAATAGTTCTGTGATTGCATTTTTCAAAATTTTACACTGTGTGAAAATATAAAAGTTTTCTTCAAATTCAAAGTTCAAATAAAGACAAATATATACATGTGAAACATTTTATTGCATAGGTGTCATGACCGATGGCTAAATTCAGTCATAAATATGAAGTGCTACACAATTCTTAGGGTACAAACACTGTGTTGGAAATTAATTCTCAGTGACAAAATAAATACACAAGTTACACAGGTATTATGTATATATATGTACATAAGAGTGCATATATGTATAGTATAATATCAAAAGACATAATACATAGTTCAACATGAAGTGTTGTAAATAATTTAATCATTTACACAAGCACAAAAAAAAAATGACAATGCACTATTCTGAATACACAATCATGTTTAAAAAATAAAAACTACTGCAAATAGCCCTTCATAATAAATAAATACACATACTTTATCTGACACAAATTAATTCAGTAAAAACAAAACTCTTCCCTGATGATAAACATAAATGTTAACTTTGGTTTCATTTCATGGGCTTCATCAACATTTTAAAATGGGTTACAAGAACAAAGGTTTGAAATAAATACAAACATAAATGTAAATAAAAATTAAATTTTTTCTGTATATGGGCAAAGCAAAATGAACATTCAAGCATGAAAATAATTTAGAATATATGCAGGATAATACAAAATGTATAGAGTATTTAATACAAAGTGGGAAGTACTAGAACTTAATTTAAATTGAAATTTTCAAATGAAATAATATTAAAATTTTTGTTACATATGAGTATACAATTTTTGTAAAAAAAAAAAAAAAAGAAAAGAAAAACCAACATCAATTCTCCACAATAAATAACATAAATAATACAAAACAGAACAAAGAAAAATCTATCTATATATATATATATAAAATTTCTCATTTCAGGTTAAGGATATTTACATACCAACAGCTTTTAAACATAAAGAGTTACAATTAAAAAAACGAAATATAATTACTAATGTTTTTTAAAAATTAAAATATTCATAAGAATTACATTATAGCATCTACCAAAGCAAGTATTATAAATATATCAGAAACATTTAAAAGAATCATATTATTCAGCACATACAACCAAACAATTTCAATGTTTAAAAGGATAAAAAATATTTTTATTAATTAGATCAAGTGCTTTGTTTCTTGTTGATTTTATTATTATCACACAGTATTTTGGCATATGCTTGTTAAAACTGCCACAACATTTTCATGCTCTCAAAGCATAAAAATGAATTAAAATATAGTTGCTCTAAATTTTAAAAAACAATTTAGGTGCATATACGACTATTTAAGTTAAAATTCTGTAGCATAACAAAAACATATTTGTAATTAAAAAATTAAATATCTTATTTATTCACTGAATGTTAAAAATTATTTCAGAAATAATCTTCAAACTAAAAAAAATTTAAATATTCATTAATTCATTTTAAAACAATCTTCATACTTTCTAGAGATTTTCTTCATACTTTTGAGAAATTTTAATGAATATAATAAAAATAAAAGTTTTACATTAGATTATTACTGAACCCAGGAGTGATGAAAAATGAATCAGAATAATTTCTTTCAAGATTTTTAAATTTTCTTAAAATGCCGACCCCATATCCAATGCTACATAATTAAAATGTGCTTTTAATATTAATTATGACAGCAAAGCTCAAGCTGAAAAAGATAACTACTATCTAACACACTATTAGGATTATTTAATGAATTTCAAAATGGATTTTTAGCAAAATATTTCTGTAAAAACCGTGCATATAGGCAGTGATGTTTTTAACTTGGGTGACAGATAATACACTTCCAATTTTATTTTTATCTACACAAAGTATAAATAAATTTTTACAATAAATATGTCATTCTTTCACTCTCGCACATTTTCAATACATTTCTAGCATTAAAATGGTTATAATTGCAAACATTTACAAACTAACACAAATACAAAACATATTTCCGAATTTCAACTACATTGATACATGGGCACACATGTAGAAGATGGTAAAAGATCAAACAGAGTTTTGACAAACAAGCAGCAGGAAATTTAGTTCAGTTATACATTTACACTTACACGGCAAAACAGTTAAATATAGATAAATTATAGAACTACATAGCTTAACGATTTAACTTTATAGTAAAGTATTTCAGCTCAAGTGCATAATTAATACAAGAACTAAATTTTATTTTAATGTTTTATTAAATGTAAAAGTATACTTGATGTTAATTTTTTATATATGAGTAAACTATAAAATCAAGATTAAGTATTTTCAAAATTTTTTAGATTATAATGAAAATAATAAAATATTATAATGAAAATTTTTGTAAAAATTAAAAAATTCAGCATTGCAATCAAGGAAAATATGAAAAAATTTCAAATTAAGAGTGTTAACAAAATTAATATTTGCACTTAAAACATAAGCCATATTATCTTTCACCTGCAGTATCTCATGGCAGTAATGATTAAAAAATGTTTCAAGAAATTACAGAGAATATCTTCAAAAATATTCATCATTTTATTAATTTTTTTAAAAACAATTATTGTATTTTAAAATCTTTCATATCTTAGTCTCTCGATTAGTTTAATAAATATAGTACGAGATTTACATATTTCATTTAAAATTCTCTCTGCAAGTATTATCTAAAACTTGTAATTATAACATTCACCTATGAAATATGGTAGAATAATAGACTACTTAAAGAGATTTGATGATATATTTGTTCCACACACCCACTAAACTGAAGGGATGATAATAAATAAATTAATTGCATTACATCGTTCACTCAGTTAAAGATTGGCACAATACAAAAAAAATTGGAATTTGACAGGAAAAGTATTTAAAAGCTTATTAGGACTATTTCTCATAAGACAATAAGGCACAGTTTGCATAGCAAGACTGCTCATCCCTCCAGAGGTAGATGCTGAAACTAAAAAAAAAAACAGAAAATTTCATGCAGTGGGCAACTCCCACAGCACAAGTAAGCATGAAATCTCTGCTAATTTAATGCACGAAATTTGAGAAAAGAATTCATCAAAATTATGAAATAATCATTCAATGAAGAGATTTGGAACTGTATAATTTATAAACTTCATTACATAAGTATTATAGTGGAATCTTTTCCTGTTTAGAAAATAAAATCTGTTTTGTCTCTCATGTAATATATTTTTATTTAAAGATAATTAATCGAATCTGAATTTAAAAGCAGCAAAATAATGAAGAAAAAAATAATTCTGTTTCACTTCAAAATAATATTCACAGCTAATGGATTTTGAATGTTTTTTTATAGTAAATTTCAAAATTTAAAACAATTTTGCAAAAAAGGCACAAGTTTCAGTAAACAATGCCTTTAAATATATATATAAATATTATCATTAAAATGCTTATGAACGAGATAAGAAATTTCAATCCGTCTCTTTTAAAATACTTAAAGCAACAAATTACTTTTCCTGGAGGAGGAATTATACAGATAATAATTGAATTTACAATGACATTAGGTTATATTTCAAAATATATTAATTGCATTCTTATAATATGAAGCTAAATCATCTTTGCATAGCAAATATATATATAATTTAAGAATTTTCTATCATTTGAGAATTGTAAAAATTAAAGCAAAATGGAGCATTCTGGAAGAACAAAGCGGGAGACACATGTCTTCAATATATAACTTTCAATTCTGGTAATTATTATCATTTACATCTTAACTCCACCACAATCAATTCCTAGTTAAAATGTAAAGCCCCTTTCAGCTATTTCAAATGGCAATTATTTAAGTCATTCACTGACATTTTAATGAAGCTAGAATGCACAGAAAATTTAACAAAGGGAAAATTACAGTCCACTCACTAAACTTTCATTTCTCCCAAGACGTAAACCAGCTAACACAGTAAAAAGGTTCCAATTCATAAAATATACAATACTGAACAGAAAAATGATGTAATATGATGTATAAATATATATGAAATAAGTTTTTAATTAAAAATTTCTACTGAAAAAAAATTAATTTGGTGTTAAATATCTTTAGTTATTTCTTTTATTATGACAGAAAGAAAAAAATCTAATAAAAATTCAAAATAATAAAATTAACTGTAAAAGTTCAGATTTGTTTGATAACATTAGTAACAACAAAAAATTTCAATAATTTCCAAAGTTTAAATCAGTACCAGATGTTAATTTCATAATAAATTAATTTCATCTAGCAATTGTTACATTAATCTTCATCAATCAACTCACAATACATCCAATCAAATGAAGGCATTTCACCATCACTAAAAGAACCATGCAAACACACAGAAACATTTATTCACACAATGCAATATATTTTACAAATGCAGGGGACATCTGACAATTAAATGTTTCCATCCTCATTCAAGCTGAAATTTAAATTGAATAAATACATATGATTTTTTTAAATTCAAGTAGGAAAACCCTGTCAAAAATTTTAAACGGCTCAATTTAACAGCTAATTGAGCAGAATTTAAAAATAAACCCTGTAACAGTCTTCACCGCTTCGAGTCTATTCCCCCTCTTCTTCCTTCTTTAATGGTTTACTATGCCTTGGATATGTCCTGTTCAGAAAGGCGAGTAGCTGGGTTGGCACACTAATTGTGAGGGTGATCACAGGTCACTAGGAATGTTGTCACAAATCAGCAGTCTCTTTAGTTAGGTCACTCAACCTGACCATTTGACCGAGGCCTGTGCACTAGGAAGTGAGTGAGTTTGGTGGGTAAAGAGCCAAGATTCAGTTGATAGAATTCTACAAGCTGAAGCAAATCGTAAAACTTGGTACGACCATTGTCCAATGAGTAACATAGCTGATCTTTTTCATCAACCTGAAAAAATTATATTCATTAATAAAAATATGATAAACTATTGTCTTGTAATTAAAAATGGCACCTACACATGGGATCGTGAGTTTAACATTGTATCATTATATATGAATAGTGATAAAACTGCCAAAATAACATCTTACAAAAGATCAACCTTTTGATCACTAAATCTTAGATTTTCCAAATCTTTTACTTTCTGGTATATAAAATATATAGAAGAAAAATATTTCACAGACAAAAGTATTAAACCTCACAATATTGATGAAACTATGTTTTAGATTTCTCTGTATCCCTCTAAAAAAGCACATTAAAAAATATCTGTATAATTCATGCATGTGAACGCAATAAATAAGAATCTAACAAACTTTACTATGTTGTCTTGACAACAAAATTGAAGATTTCTATCAAATTTTATCTTTAGAAGTCTGTAAATCAGTATATGAACACAAATTTCAAACACAATTATATCGATTATCTTTGGCATAAATTTTTTCTCACTATATGTCTATCATATTTCAATTCTTCAGTGACTGAATGATTGTGTGCTGTATCTATGTATTTGCTTTATGTGAATTCGATTATTCAAAAATATGCTCAAGTAAATGTGATTTGGTATATGCCCCTTACAATAAAATCATACAACTAATTTAAATTTTGGACTTAATGAGTTAAAAGGGAGACATTCAAAATCATGTGCAGCTTTCTTCGTTATTCTGCCAATTGTTTTTACTAAACACAAAAGTTAAGGAGAGGACATTTTCTTTGATATTTTTAAGTATTACTCTCATATGAAACTATTATAATTCTATGAATGTCTTACATATTTAAGTAGAAGTGGATTTCCAACTAGCCGGAATAGGCAGTTAACTCAGGCTACTAAGCAAAGAAGGGAGCCAGAGTTAAGCCAATTAAAAATTCAATTTTTAATTAATATTTTAGTTTCCAAGTTATAAGTAAACAAATGTGCAAAAATTACAAATTGCATTAATGGTAAAAAATAGTATAATATTACCACTTTATCAAATATAACTGTTCAAGTTTAAATAAGTTTAATTTCATTCAATTTTTTTATTGCAATACTTATAAACACCACACATATGCTTCAATGACATTTGGTAGAGACGTAGATGCTAAAAATATTAAATCATAAATAATAATAAAAAAATTTATTTTCCTAAAATTAATGAAATAAAAAAAACTTAATCAGCATGACATTGATCAAGCTTAAGTTAAAAATACATTTAAATATTAAACATTTATTAACATTTTAAAAATAAGAGCTACATAAAGTTCACTGATTAGGATTACAAAATGCCTAAATCTGAAACTATGTCTGTCTTTGAAAAAAAATTGCATTTATTTTGTTTAAATTGAGAATTATATAATTATTTTTCTGAGATTGCAATACACAATACTATTATATAAAAACATATATACATAAAAACTAAAATATACAAATATCAACAAAACTCTATGATAACACTATGAAAAATTAATAATTTATGCTAACAAATAAACTGGTTTTTCTTCTTCATAAACAATTTAATGATAAACAAACATCATATTCTAAATCCATATAGAAATCTTTAACTGATCATTTATAAATTCTGAACAATAGTTAAACGCAAAGAGCAACACTCTGATGTGTAAAAGTAGTATGCCATACAAGTATGAAAAAGTTTGACTTCTGCATTTAATAAGCATCAGAGACACATAAATGACAGGTTTTAATTGATTGAAATTGATTTTTGAATTCACATAATCTAAACTAGTAATGTTACAATCAGATAACATTATACTATCAGATACTAATGACTGTTCATGCTGACTATACTATCAGATCAGATACTAACAGACTACATAACATTAAAACTAACAAAAAAGTACTTTGATGAAAATTCCAAAAACTGAAAATGATATATATGCTACATTTTCAATGAACTTAAAATAAACAATTTCATTATCAATCATAGCATGTCAGATTTAAATGGAATATCAAAAAAAATTAATATTAAATGGAAGTAAATACTTACAGGAAAAATTTGGCAATGATGAATTTTATTTTTATACACATATGATAAGACAAAACTTCCAGGGTTTCTCCTACTTTCTCTCACAAGGAAAACACTAAAAAATAATTTCAATAACTTTAACTTTTCTGAAGAAATGCTATAATCAGAGTTCTTTATATTAAAAAAACTTGGTTTCAATAAAATTGTTTCAAAATTCCTACACCTCTTGCAATGCCTTCACAGTAATAAATGGCTTTCAGAATATTGCAAAAACATCATGAAGATGGAAAATATTTTAACTTAATAAGAATTTAGAAAAATTTAAAGATAACACTTGGCCATCTTTATGAAATTTACAATTCCACCCCCCCAAAAAAATTAAACATTTTTTTATATATTAATATCATGTAATACATATATAACCTAATGCATTTTAAAGAGTTAAATTCTAAAATTTTTACACATTTTATTTATTAAACAAAAATGTTAAAAAGAGAAATATCATGAGCATCCTCAATGGAATTTTCCAAAATTTCAGTTTAAATCTAACTATTTTCTTTTCACAAATTAAAAGGACATTTATAAAGTTTGATTATTGTAATGTAAGTATATCTTTAGAATATGAAATTATTCCTATACAATTTTATTTCTCTTAATAACAAATTAATGTTATGTTTTATGCATTGCACTTTTCTGATGCAAATATATCCAAATGAAAATAAAAATTTTAAGTGCATTTTATTAATATATCTATATTTCATCATTAATAAAGTCAAAACAAAATACAAAAAACATATGAGGAACAAATAGAAATATTCAGATTAAATTGAGATTTTAACCCAGTTTCTTTTGTAATTAATTTTTATAGAATTGTTTTCAGGGGTAAAAGGCACTAACAATTTTGTTTAATATCTATTTCTAAAAAAAATATTTTTAAATTTTTTAATCTTTAATTGCTTATTATCATGACAATCTATTAGATTTTTTCAATTAACTCTGGCATCTTCAATATAAAATAAAAAGTTTAATAAAATTAATTTATTAATTATTAATAAAGTTAGATTTTAAAATGGAATGTATGTCACTGGAAATGTATATCAATAAAAATTCAAAAATTTAGTAAATAAAGAAATGAGTGAAAAACTAATTATAAAAATACCTTCATTACAAATAAAATAATTTTTTTTTTGGAATTAAAACATATAAAAAGTATTAATCTATGAAAAATCTTTACCCATCAACAGTTCCATATTTGGTTAACAGATGAGTAGCTTCATCCCGTGACATCCCGCTGTAAAACCAAGGTTGTATGGCATGAACCCCAAACTCCATTGCTGGTCTAGCAGTGGGACTAGAGCTAACATTTTGCTGTGAGCTACCACCTGGCGCCCGACAACAAGGCAATCGGCGCTAGAATAAGAATTTTTTTTTTTTAATATTAGCTATCTTAAGAGAACACATGGTTTCAATGGGAAAAATGTCTTTTAATTAAAATTCTTATGTATTTGAAATTTATGATACCCATTTTTAAATAACAAATTGTTAAGGTATTTAAAGTTATATAAATTTGCCAGATCTGTTTATTGAGTACATGAACAACATTGCAAACTGAGTTAAGGCAAAATATTTACATGCAAAAGTAAGTGTTCACATCAGCTAATATCCAACCACATGTTATCTATTGCAGTGTTTCGACTTTTTTTTATATTTATTGTGATACTTCAATTAATTCTGATATTAATGTTTACAGAAGAAGTAAGTTAGTTAAGAAGAATGGTGGATTCAAACATGGTAGTAAGAAAATTCAAGAAAATTCAGTTTTATAATTCAGTAGATCAATAGTATATTATTTACATACAAGAATACCTTGCTAGTAGGTTTCACAAAATATTTGATAAAAAAGAAGTAAAAATTGATAAGGATATTTCCTGAGAATATGGAAAGAGAGATATAGAGAGAAAAGCAGGTTCTTTATTATTTAATGAAAGAAATATTTGCTGTAAAAAATGAAGACATCTCAAATTCCATTACGATAATGAAAAGAACTTATTGCAAATTTTACAAAGCGATATATAAAAAAAAGAGGTTAAAATTAGAAGAAAACTGTATGACAAAAAGTGATATCAATAAAAAGATAATTTTAAAAAATTTACAGATGTACAATTTTTTTGCACAATTTATCTTCAAAATTTATTGTCATAAGGTAATAATAGTTTTAACATCCATTAAGCTACAATTCTAATTAAAATTTTAAAAAATTTCCCTGAGATACATATTTCTATCATACAAAAATCCTTTATGACAAATTTGATAGCTATAGATAATAAGGTCAACTCTATAAAATTTATAATTTACAAAAATTCACTTTTATAGTCAATTAAGATTAATTTTTTTCAAAATATACACAAATTAAATCACATTTATACAATAATGCCTTGTGTTGAAATATATAAAATTTAATACATAAATTTGAAGTTCCAAATTACCTTCCAAGTATGGCCTTCTGCTGCAGCTATTGCCTTGGCTTCTTTAGGATCTTCTACAATTCGACTCTGTGAGCCTGTAAAGTCCATAGCTACACGAGGTTTCATTGGAGTGTAATCCTTTAAAAAAAATATTATTAAAATTTTGTTCAGAACATTTATGAAACAAAACCAAAGATTACAGCATTATAAGAAATTATATCATGAATTAAATAGCTGCTTTGAGTTTTTATGCATTATAAACACACATATGTACATTTATTCTTGAAAGAAAAAAAGAAGGTAAAAACAGAGAGAATATTATGAAATACAGGAGGCATAACATTTCTTGATATTTTCTTTTTTTTTTTCTTTCAATTGCTATTATATGTTGATGATTATTATCTAGCCTTTTTCTCTCACTGACATAAATTAGAATCTAATTAATTGTTTTAAAATTATTCTTTTGTAATTTCTGTATCTTATTTTTTTTTATATTTCTCATATATAAGATAAAAAACTCATTTATCAAAGCTTACTGAGATTAAGTTAAAATCCAAACCTTTCCTCAAAAGTAGGTTCTCTAGCTTATCAACTTGAAATGATTTAACTATAAATAGAATTTGAAAGAACTTTAACATATTCGCCAACTCTTACTACATATGAAATTTCTTAGATGAATTTTGTAAAACATTAATTAGCTTTAAAAAATTCATAGGTGAAATGCAAGATTGTAATTTCCTGGATTTGAAAAATAGTTCTTCTGTATTTCCCTGTTGATACTTTCAGGTGTTTTCAAGAAAATATTTTCTCTGGCATAAAAAAAAAACACTATCTGAAACTTTTACAGTATTTCATTTGGACATGAAGAGTAGGCTAATTTTTTAAGAATTTGATTTTTTTTTTTTTTTTGCTTAACATTAAAGCTGAGCCCCTTTACATGAAACAATTTTTTTGAGTTATTAAAAAATCCCCCCTTGATAGCCTTTCAGATGTTCACACCATGAAAATTAGAAGGAAGGTTATTCTGACATCTTCTAAGGATTGACTTGACTCATTGACTTTATTTCAAAAAATGATGTTCTGACACTAGCATAGTTAACAGAAACCTCAGTTAATAGATGCCCAGATAATCAAAAGTTTTGCTGAATCACAAACAAATACTGTTATTTATTAGAGTTTTACTGTGTTACAAAGAATTGCAACAAGGTTTTCTTCTCATGCATACACTAAAATTATGATTTTCTTCCAGTATTCCTTAAAGTTATCAACTTATGGTAGAAAAACGTTAAAGAGCACTAACAGAAGACCATAAGTTTATAGTTTTTAAAATAGTTTCATTAACTATAAAAAATTAATGAAACTATTAAACTTATGAATTGCTTGAAACTTTAAAATTGCTGTATGTACGTTCATAAATACAGAAATTTTAAACTCCTTGTTTCAAAATATGGCTTGGCTCTTTAATGATATACACATCTTCCTGGTAGTAAAATTTGATTTCTACGGAGTCAAGTACAAAAAAAAGTGACAAAAATCGAAAAACTGAATAACAAGATTATTTAAATATTCTATAAATTACAATTATTTTCAATCCAGTTTGTGTGAAACATATTAAAAATGAACAAAAGAAATTTAAAGTGAATTTGTAATAAAATAATGCACAAATAAAACATGTACTCACTGATAGTAAAGAATCTACAGAGGTAGACATTCTACTATCAGCAGATCCTAAAGGACTGTCCATATGTCGAGACTGGACTTCTTTATAATTCTCTCTGATTTTTCTGCCATACTAAAGAAGCAAGAGATATACAAATTAGTATATTTTAAATCATTTTTAAATTTCAGTGCTAAGAATCCTTTCTATTTAATGTTTGAATCTGAGTAATGAAATATCAAGTCCAAGCCTTACTTTAGCAAGTCTCAGTGCAACAATCCAACACTGCCGGTGCTTATCGCTTTCACAACAAAACCAAAGTAAGTTCTTAGGGGATTCTTCAGGACAAATTGAATTCTAAAAATACAATGAAAATATATCTTATTATTTTGTTAATATGAAACTATAAGTTATAATTTTAATATAGTTAAAATACCACTGAATTTATCAAATTTGTATGCAATAGTATGAAAATATATAATTCATCTAAAAACTTAAAAAAAAATATTAATGAAAAAATAAAAACTAATGAGCAAGAAAAAATGAGACACTATTGAGACAGACAGTTTTCAAAGTTTCACATTAACCAATCTACTATCTTTTACTAGCACAACTGGATTATGAAAAAAGGCTAGTAATAATTTAATTTGTCAACCGTCTTTTACCCATTGGGGGAAAAAAACAATATTTTTCATTTTTATATCATTAAATAAGTCATAGATATGTACGAATTTCCCAGTGTATGATTTTTACTGCATGTATATTTCTTCCTTGTACAATAATAATAATATAAAATAATCTTGTGTAATGTAAAGCATGTATTCTTTCACACATTTCTGGACTTTGTGTTACAATTTATGACAAAAAAGAACAACTCAGTTTATTATATGCAATAAAAGGATACATTTTTTAATAATTACAGGAATACAACAGTAGTATATTATGACAGGATATTAAGAGGGAAGGTATGCTTTTGTTTCAGTTTTAAATGGCATTCCAGAGAGGAAAAAATTATGAGTGTGCATAAGTCTTTTATTAAGAGGGAACTTCGATGTGGCATAAAAACTTGATTTCATGTCTTGGGTACTGATTATTTTACACCATTAATCATCATAGAGGATGTTAAAATTGTATTATGTTTCATGTTCAAGTGACAATTAATTTAATTACATTACTAAAATATATACAAATTAATTAATTATTTGAAAATCTTTACTTCCTAATTAAAAGATCCCTTACTTTTAAGCAGAAAGTATATGAGGTGGGATTTGTATTTCCAGCAGTTTCAACAGGTGTGTAGATTTCATATTCCATGAGGTCACGGAAAGGCCAAAATTGCTGCTTTCCGTCCTTTAAAAATAGATATATACATATATAAAATTGAAACTCATGACACAAATATAAAAGTAAGACTATCACATATGTTTTAATTGATTTTTCAAGAGTAAGGAATAAATTAACTATGCAATACCTTGCTAGGAAAAGTTGCTGAAGAAACACATAGTGTGGTACCTTCAATTCGAAAAAATAACCTTTTCCATGTGTCTTTACCTGGTTCCTTACACCACAGAAGGCTTTGGACAACAGGAGATTTTTCGCCACTGCTCAAAATATTCTGAAATAAAGAAAATGAGACAGAAAAGAAATTAAATGGTGGACTGGCAAAAAAGGCCTGCACTGACTAACATAGCAGTTATGTGCCTTTGTGAATTCATTATTTTTTTAAAAAGTAAATAAACTGGTGAGATAATTTTTTTTTTTTTTTTTTTTTTTTTTTTTTAATTTTAAGATAGAATAAAATACATTTTTGCATGATAACAACTCCAAAAATTATCAATAAAAATGACCAAATTTTATTTCAACTTTCAACTGAATAAAATTTCAAAGAAAAAATCTCTCTACAATTTTTTCACTTTCTAAAGTATTTCTATATCCTTGTACTTTGAAATGGAAAAATATTTGAAACTACAGAGAACTAACTCTGTCTAAACTATTTTTATACATCTAAAAGGTATACATACAGATAAATGTTTTTAAAATGATATAAATATAATTTTATGAAGGTGTAAGAGTAGTTTAAGAAGTAATTAAAAGAATATATTTTAATAATTCAACCAACTGATGTTTTTCAGATCAATTTCTCCTGACAGAAATGAATATGTAGGTATCTTTTCTATGTTGATTCATATTTATATATATTGTAAATATACATGAATTTACAATATTTATAAATATGTAAACATTATTACGGTGATTATGCAAAGCATAAAGTAATATTTTAATAAAGTTCACTAAATCTTCTGTTATCTTTGAAATTAAAATAATTTCTAAATGCTATATTAAGTTAATTATTTCATCAAATATTATGGCACCTCCTCATTCTTTACATATATTATTTGCTACTGTATGATAAGATTAAATGTCATATAATATGTTAAAAATAATGATAAATGCTCATGAAAGGGGAAAAAATTATTTCCCTCAAAGTAATAAAACTTTTTCCCATAAAATTTATGTTTATAGGTGAATAAATTCACAATTTCTTTGCCCCCATGAGAACTTAAGTTACTATTTTTCTTTCACTAGGTACAAAAAAAGATCTCATTAAATCACAATACTTAAGAAAACGTTCTTAATATTCTAATATTTGTACAGAGTGGTGCATTTAGGCATTTTGTAGCCCATATATTACATACATCTATATAACTAAAAATGAATGTTTGTCTGTATGCCTCTTATGTGCTGCTGTACCACTCATTATATTGCAATAAAAGTTCGACAACTTATTATGTGCATTTTCACGATGGTTACATGCAATTATCTATATATATATTAAAAAAAGGAATGTTTGCATGTTGCTTATGCACTTCTGCACCGCTCTTCCAACTGCAATTAAACTTCAACAATTTATTACAGGCACTAATGTAATGGTTATAGGCATAGTACAGTTATCTATATAAATAAAAAATGAATGTTTGTCCGTATGTCTCTTCTGATCATGTATCATCGCAATCGAATGAATGTTTTAGGAAGGTGTAAGTCATACAGATAAACATTAATTATAATTTATGTACAAAACAAAAAAGCTATTTTAAATTTCAAACAATATTTCCAAAATTATTTCTTTGGCAGCAGCAACTTGTTGGGTATCAGCTAATTATATATATATATTTGAAAATTTATTTCTTGAGCAACTTAGCTAATAAATTCACTGCTTAAATCGTTTTCTCAGTCCAGCAAGAGGTGCTTAGACTGCTGGACTGCCAGAAATGTGCTAGCATAAGATACATGTACAAAGAATCCAGTCCACAGTATCAACTTATTACTAAAAAATATATTCAGATTTTTAGAGATTTGAATATCACATTAACATAATAAGAAAAAGGGTAAAGCTTTTCATATTGGTATACAAGACTTGGCTAGAGGAAAGTTAAACATTTGTTTTAAATAAGGAAACGTCATCTATTAATGGTATAAATTGAAAATTTTAAATCAATACACTTGTTTAAGTTGCTAATTGATTATAAATAAAAACTGAAAAGGTGTGTTAGTCTAGCTGAGAGAAAATGATAAAAAAATTATTCACCTGGAGCGTGACAAATTTGGCTAAATCTGGAGATTCGGATAAGCAGTCCATGGGGACAGAACCCAGATCAAGCATGGACAGAGGAAAAAATTGCTGTAAAAATAATGTATTATTTAAACACAAAAAATAATCAAAGAACATCAGCAATAATAGAAATTATGATAGTCATAATTTATTCAGCAAATTTTTTTTTCTCCCCCAATTTTTATAGCTTATTGCTGAAAAATTATGTAGTACAAAGCTCATCCAATACATTGATGACCCTTATCCTTGTTTGCAATTTAAAACTATAGAGCTAAATTAAATAATTAAAATAGGATATTACTTTACTAAAAATACATTTTTTATCAAATATGCTCAACAATTGTTAATCAAATACATAGAATTGTTAACTTAACACGGAAAACCCATCTTATTAAAAATCAATGAAACTACATTAATTATAATTTTTTAAAAAAAGATCACAGTTAAATGCAAATCAAATATCAGAATAATTTTTTGCATGAAATAGTTATGCATTTTGCTGTTGTTTGAACTGTAAATTACTTTTAAACTACTTTTGTTTATCTTCAAAAATATATTTAATACAAATATATTTTATAAACTGCAATAAACAGAAAAGGATGACAATCAATGCTGTAGATTAAGTTCACAGTTATACTTCAACTCTAATCAAAAAGCAGTTTTGTTAATTGAAAATGATTGAATTTTACAACTGTAATATAAAAAAAACAAGTTAATAAAACATACCTGTGGTGTGCGGAAGAACTCATATTTACAAAAATCCTGCTTGAATATGAATTTATTTTCAGATTCAGATTCCCTCTGGTTTCCCCACGAGGCATACACTTGCAAAATGTCTTCATGGTCCTCCAAACTTCTCTCTATAAACACAACAGAAAAATTTAGAAATTCATCAAATATATGAAGGAAGGTTATCTATGAAAAATATATTTCCTCAATATAAAATGCATCTTGTTACAATAGAATTAACAGCTATGTGCAAATGGGTTTCTCCCCCTTCTGCTCTAATATTAACAAATCAGATAATTTACTAAAAACTCTTTAAATTAATTTACTTGAAAACACAAACTTAACGACAATTTGAGTTTTTGAATGATTAAAATAATTGTTTTGAAGAAAATTTAATATTTTTTTAAACTGAACAAATAGATGACAAAGTTTTTTTTTGTCTCAAAAATTGCTTACTTGCTCTCTAGCTTACAAAATATATCCTTAATAGTGAACAAAAATATATTAAAATTAACTTTTAGAAATGAATATAATATTTGTATATAAATTAAAATACATATTTGTAAAAATGCAATTTGTTTTTAACTTTCATTTTTATTAACATAGTAAGTGATAAAAGCAATGATACTAGTTAAGTACAGTAAAGATATGCTTAAATTAAGAATTCAAACTAATAATTTTTTTTGGAATCAAAGAAATGAAACAATAATATTCCTTGTATTTAATAAAATCAGAACTGAGCATACTAACCTATTCCAAGGGAAGTCAGCTGTTCAGCCAGAGTCCATGTATGAGAACGGGCCACATTGAATTTGAGAGCAAGTAACTGGCATAAATCCAGTACTCGGAGGTTTTCTTCAACCACCAACTTTTGTTGTTTACCATCTTCTGTGTAAAAGTTCAGTGTCACCTGAAGCAAGACAGTCGTGAGATTAGTTATCAAATCGGAGGCACCAGGATATTCAATCTGCCACTTATTAAGATAAGAAAGTTTTCTTTTATTGCAAAACAGATAAAGAAGGAAAAAGGTTACAATTTCAGACAAAAAATAACCATTTACATATTGCATAATTCACATATGATGGATTTAAAGAACCATGCTGAAAATAAAAAATAAATAAAATAATGTTAAAAAATTTTTACACACACACACAAAAAAAAAACACTATTATAAGATTATTATTTAGATTTGAAATTATTTTCAGTAATTGGCATAAAAAATATAAAAATATGAACAAAAAATCATTTTCATATTTTTAGAGCAAATTAGTTTTTGCACCCTTTGTATTAAATGAATGTACTGCAATTTGAAGATTACATTTTAATTCAAAGATAAGACAAAGATTTGACACGAACGGTTTTGTTTGCTCAAAGATGAACTGAGATTTATTCACTTGTTCTTCAATTTTTGGACATATAATTCAATGCATTTTTCATTTCCAGCATGATACTTTAAATACTATGATGAATGATGATTTATGAAAATACTTTAATGAATACTTGAATACTATAAAAGAAACAAATGGGTATAGTAATTTTAAATTAATGCTACTCTAGAAAAATGATGTATGACAATAGAAAAACAAGAAAAAATAGTTCTAGTGGCCAAATATTGCTTTATAAGTATTTCATTATATCTGCTTAAAAATGAGAAAAAAAATTAATATTTTATTTTTGTGTCATTTTTGAAGATGGCACTTGTTGCAACTATTTTCTCAATACTGCCTGCTGTCTCTTCATAATGCCATATGAACATAAGCAGATTATTAAAAATAAACTGAAAATATGTCAACAGGATAAGAAGTTACACTAGCAAATATCTATATCCATCAATTAAGATTTTTAGCAAAGAAGTTGGTATTTAAAATACCTTTCTACTATAGACCTCCAAAAAAATCTTAGAAAATTATCCATAAAACTATTTATCAAGCGAAAATAAATATAACAGTAAAAAAAGTTTTATTTAAATATAAGATTACTGTATGGTCACCAAAGTTGAATTATTTTAGAGCAATTCTTTGTCAAATGTAATAAATTAATTTCGTTTAGTTATATTAAGGTCTCGCTTTAAAGCAACATTAGGGTTATTTTGGGACGGGAATCTTAATTTTGAACCACGGTCAGATGACGAGGTCGACACCCAAGCTGACACCCTCCTCCTCTCCAAAACTTCCACACCACGTCAAGGGGAGGACATTCAGTCCCAACGGTGGTTTTTATTGAAATTTAAAAAATTTTATGTCATCTTTTATGGTATTCAGCAAGGATTTCAGCAAGATTTCGGACAATTCGCATGATTTTGACAAACTTGGCAAGAAACCGAACGTTAAGTCTCATGTCTTACGAAGTTTTCAACAGCTTATTTTTATTAGAGTTTTAAACAAAATTAAAATAATTATAATTTCTTTTTTTTTTAATTTTGAGATCCATTATTCCTAAAATTCATTACCAAATAGGACCATGGGTACGGAAACAAAATATAATTAATGATTAATTGGTAATTGATCAAAATTGGGTATTGTTATCAAGAAAAAACATTAGCATAAATTTTTTTTTGAAGCACATGAGGAAGAGAGTTAATATATATTGCCACACAGATAGAACTCAAGAAGACACAACAAGTAGAGTCACATCAATTTATTAACTCAACTCTGAACTAAAAACACCCTGACTGAGAGATCTCAAGCTTTTATACTAGCAGGGAAAGTTCCTGAATACCTTTCTGGAGACAGTAAGAAAAGTTCAGAGCACTTATCTGGCAAATTAAAGAAAGGTCCAGAATCTTCAGGAACACGAAATTAAGGAAAAATACTTAGGCAAATGTTAAGTCTACTGGGAATCGAACACATGATTTCCTGACTGAGTCCAGCGTCATAACCATTCAGTTACGCAGACTCGGCAGTGTTTCATTTCAATGCGGCAATATTATACAAAATACAATTTTTATATATTGAACAAGTCAAAAAAAGTTTTTAAAAATTGTAAGTAATGAGTTAAAAAAAAAAAAAAACCAACGAAAAAGGATTGAGCGTGCAGAGACATACCTCTTGGGGTTCACTGGACCCT
Source organism: Argiope trifasciata (assembly GCA_026543055.1). Classification (NCBI taxonomy): domain Eukaryota; kingdom Metazoa; phylum Arthropoda; class Arachnida; order Araneae; family Araneidae; genus Argiope; species Argiope trifasciata. The sequence goes on along the minus strand of JAPMOQ010010478.1, from coordinate 894,106 downwards.
TTCTGTGACATATAGGTGGAAAAAGCATCAGAGTCGACCGATGATGCCGAGGTGCCAAGTAGCAATTGGTATGAGATGTCGCCCTCTTTTGGCTTGCCACATCTAGAAGGCAGAGAAAAAAATTGTAAAATTAGAAAATCAGGTAAGAAAAAAATGATTTTCTATAATGCATCTAAACTCATTCAGAACAAATACGAGCAACAGAATTCTAAGAGTTCTCATGACATGCAGACGAACAGTTCGCAAATTCTACAAAATGCTTCAAGATATTATTACATTTTTAATAACTGCAGAATGAACAAGGATATGTAATTTAAAAAATAATAATTGCAATATTCGTTGTAAATCAATGAAAGTGCACGAGGAAAATATTTTGACATCAAAATGATTCATCAAAAGTTTTTGGTAAAACAAAAATAAATTAGTGCAAATTTAGACATAAAATTTTATAGGTGACCAGCAATTCCAGCATTGCGTAAGTTGCAGAATATCTCACGCAATTACCAGTTCTTTTGACGCTTTTAAAAAATGGTGTTGTTGTTTCTTATGGCATTTGCCATGGACAAGCCCGTTGTTACGAAGACAGGGCGCGTCTCTTGTTTTATAAGCGCCAACTAGGGCCAAGAGACGACTTGGTCACTCACGCATTACTCATTCGTTCGCACAGCCCTTTTTAACAGGAGAGAGCACATTCACACATCTCATAGATAGAGACACAGAAGAGCAACTATGCTGGAACCGGAACTCAAACCTAGAATGCTCAGATCACGGGGGAAAAAATAATTTAGAAATGTTCAATAGCAATGTGAGATTAATTTTGTTTTTCGTTCACTGCAGTTGAGATTTGCTTTAACCAAATTTAAACTGTGCGATTATCGTATGATATCTCGAAGAAGGGAATATTTCAAGGCATTCACCCCCAAAATAGTAGCAGATTCTTTAAAGAGACAGACTTTTCCCTCAGAATCATCAACAGAATGCGGATTGCTTCAAGTATTTTACAACTTGCGTTTCTTCGGAGAGAAGTTGTTGATATTGTTGATGATATTACATCGTAGAGTATACAAGTTTCAATAATTAATATCAGTCCTGACCCTAGATCTCAGTTTTCAGACGTTTGAACGCTAATTCCATTTCTTTCAACAAAATAACAATAAAAAAGAAGAAATGATAATCCTCCACCCCCCACCCTCCGCCGTTTTGAAAGTTCAGTTTTGTTGTTTAAAATGATTTAAAAAAAAAATAATATCGCTTTAAACACAATTTGGCATTTTTGTATGTAGGACGGCTGAGGGCTTTTGGCGGTAGAATTACAGCAAGATCCATTATATATAATATAATCATCTTGGCGATATATTTCAATTGTCTGATGATTAAATCTGAGGACTGCCATATTACATACTAGACGCCTTTAGTGACCAGCTGGTTCGCCATGAGTAATGCGTTCTAAAATTTCCAATTAAATCATATATTTTTTAGCCAAAATTTAAGAAATAGTTTAAGTTAAAAGATTCAGTTATTAGTAGTTAAAGAGTCGGTAACTTTATTCGGAAAAACTTTTTGAGTTGAATGCTCTAATAATTTATCAATTATGCTCCAAAATATTAAAAATGTTTTTTTCGGTGATATTGCCAAAATGTTAAATATGTTTTTTAAAGAAAGCGAAAAAGGGGGAAAAATTATTGAATTAATGATACAGATATTGCAAACGATTATAGAAATATGCCATTAAGTCGGGATTTCAATGCATATCCTGTCTAAATTAAATCAGGTTTACTGTAAATAAAGATAATTTATGGAATTAATGATATAAATATTGCAAACGATTTCTTAGAATCCTTTGCCTTGCATTTATTTTTATAGAAGATATCACATTTTATATTTGTATTATTTTATCCAGTCACATGCTGAAAGTTGTATTTCTTAAGATTTGATTTACGATGATAGTTGTTGTTTTTTCATTTGAACTTCCGGCATTGTTTTATTGTATCCAGTCACGTGCTAAAAAAAACATGGTTAAAATATTTCTTTAAAAATTCGTTAAAAATAGAAGCTTGAGTTATACATTAAAACACTGATACTAATAGAAAGCTAATTTTTTTTATCTTTAAATTGATGTTAAAATCATGTTTGTCCGATAATAATTTCGGAAGTTAAAGCGGAAAAACGTCAAAATTTCGCTTAAATTTTAATTAATTCAAATTCTAATTAAAAATTCAAAAATAAGGGCTCCGAGGTGCACATTCCCGACCTCCAAGGTATACATGTACCAAATTTGGTAACTGTAGGTCCAACGGTCTGGCCTGTAGAGCGCCAACGCACGCACGCACGCACACACACACACACACATTGAGCTTTATTATAAGTATAGAAGAACTGACAGTTTAAATTAATATTGAAATAGATAATTCTTTTACTGTTCTTAAGTATAAAAAGACCAGAGGAGAAATCTAGTTTTACAGAAAGTTATTTTATAAATACATTTGTTTCTGTGTTATGTTTCGTAAATATTTTTAAAAAAAAAATAACTCTGCCTTTAATAACACTTGAATATAAACAGTGAGGGATATAGAGACAAAGGCTGTTATCAAACACTTTAATATAACTTGATTATCTTTACATACTGTAAAAATAAAATTTTTAAATCAATTTTATGTTTGTTTCTGATATGACACAGTTTTGGAAATTTCGGGCGCTGGAGTCTACAAGAAGACTTTATTTCAATATTTCAAAACTTAATTTTGAGTTAATTAGGTAACATTTAATTAATTTTGATTTTATACAAAATTTCGTCACCTGATCATCAATTTAAAGAAAGAAAAATTCACTTCAGAGTAAATTCATACATATAATAATGAACTGTAAATTAAAAGCTTAAAGTTGAAAATAATATTAAAAAAACTACTAATTAAAATATTTTTACTACCAATAAAAGAGGAAAATTGCTTAATAAAAATTGATTTCATTAAACACTGTTTTATTTAATTCTTACTATCAGTTCACACTATTTTTTAATATATCTGGTTCAAATTTTCAATTGTTAATAAAATACTTTTTATTCATCCATTCAAGTTCAAATACATTTTTTAAAACAACTGATAATGGATGACACTTGATGTCAATACATTTTTTAATACTAATTTAGATATTAAATTTAAAATTAATTTTTAATATTTTAAATAGAGTTTTAATAGTTTGTAATGAAAATTGAAATCAATAGGCAGTAGCTCAATCGGTAAAATACATGGATTTCAGTATTTTTCACGTGAAGATGAAGAATGCGAGTTCAATTCTGGCGAAAATCAATATTTTTTTGATACTTCATAATTATTTAATAAAAAGTAACTAAAATAAAATTTTCCTTTGTTGATCTAAGGAGGAATTGAATTAATTAAAAAAAATATTTCTTGTTTAACGCTGAATCTCAAAAATAAGATTGTTTTTAAAATTGCAATGAAAGTATCACTATCCTTTCAATTCTCAACATCTTACATTAAATTAAAATAGAAATTTCGAGATTGTATTTTTACAATTAAAATGAGTAAAACTTGAATTGTTATGACCGAAATTTTCCTACCAAAAAGAATGTAAATAATTAAGCTAAAGATTAAAAAAATTATAAATGATAAAAATTTGAGTGGAAAAATTTAGTATTCTAGAAAATGGGATTGAAAAAAAAAAAAAAAAGTAATTCATTATCAGAATTTTCGAAAGCATCATCATTCAAATTGACACATGAGTTTGGAGGACGGTAAAATACAACTATTCAGAAAGTATGGGGCAAAAGAACGTTCCAAAATTTACTCACAATACGTCCATTGTACTAAATACGACGGACAATATTTGTCAATCCAATTAAAAGACTACATATAAAACAAAAACACTCACATACTTGCCAAAGGCCGGCATTTCTATCCTTAAGTATTCAAGAGATTTTTATTAATTATGCAAAATTCTACATAACCAACTTCAATCATTTATCAGCAAGCAGCCTTGTGATGACAACACTATGACGACTGAAATGAAAACTGTTGTGCTCTTTTATTTTTCAGTCCACTTTTGTCCTACAATTTGCGGAAGAAAGTGGTTTCCTAAGCGCTAGGCAACTGTTTTTTCAAGGTTCGAGAGGCCCCAAAAGGGGCCAAAATGCCCATTAAAACAAGTTTCTCGTTTGCGGAAGATAAACACACCAGGCAGCGTCGAATAGCTTACGGCAGTGAAAGGCACAGAGAAGGTGGGGATATAGGAAGAGGGCAACCAGAATATCTTAACGGGGCGCCCTCGAGTGTTTGGACTCCTTTCGGAGGCCTCCCTAAAAAGCAGATGGGTCTCTTCGAACTAAAGTGAAGAGGAACAGCTTTATCACAGAAAACTGCGATAGAGCAAATTCAACTAACACAAAAAATAAAGACCGTATTTTATAGCAATATACAAAGGATGAAAGTAATATTTTAATTATGTTTTCACAGCAGAAAGCCATCATGCAATATTTTATAACACTTAGAATACCCCCCCCCTCTTTTTTACTATTAGAAACTGTGGAATAGTTGATTTTATTAAACAAACAGAGGTATGTAAAATCAATTTCCTTGATTCGAAAATAATTGTGAATATTTAGAAATAATTTTTTAAAAACACACTTAAAACCCATAGTATGCTATATAATAGGATTTTCTTCATCTTAATTATCTCCCACATATAAACATGAGATGAATTCTTTCTAAATTTGCTATAAATAGACACTTCTAGCATAAAATAAAAATCAATTTAACAAATCTATTAATTATTAATTTAATTCTGAAAGCATGTTGTTATAAAAAATATATGTATAGAAAACTTTAAAGTTAAAAAAAATCGAAAATTCCATCTTTGCAGATATGAAATCAATCAAGTTAAAGAAAATCGTTTAAAAATAGCAAGTGAGCCATGTTCAATTAATTATATTAAAGTTTTTAAGTTCCATTTTGAAGAAACGATAGAGCTACAATGAGTCATAATCCATAATTTTGAAACTTAATCAAACGGAAAGCACAGCATTCAGGCCGTCACTCTCTTTTCGAAATTCCATGCCATACTAAATAAATGAATACTTAATGAGGCAGGAGATTCCATAACTTAGTAGAGAAAAAAAAAGCAAAGATGAATTTTTAAACAGAGATTTTATTGTCAAGTTACTAGAAATGCTCCATGTTCATATTATGAAATATACTTAAGTTCGTACAAGTACAGTAAAAATTACTTTTCGCAGGTTTAATATAAAACCCTGTAATTGGTCACTGAATTTGCTGATTGATATATCAATCAGGTTTCAGATTTCGTTTTCATGCAAACTACTTCACTGTTTAATTGCTACATTTAATCGATATAAGTAGTGTCCCTTGCGGCTTTGAGGAACAGAATAAAATTATTACGGGAGTGAAGCGAACTAAACTTAATCGAAATAAAATTATTAAATAAATATTTCATCAGGCAGAAGTGTTACTCCACACATTCTAATATAGAATGAAACAAGTGACAATGTTTTAACATAAGAAAATTTCAATGATAAAAAAAAGTAAACACGTAAGTAAAAAAGTAACATCGACATTAGCATTTGAGATGGATTCATTTACTTCAATTTTGAATATAAAGCAGCGAAAGTTATATATTATTAATATAGATGCAAAATATTTGTAAAAACCCAATACTTTCAGATGCATTATTTATTTACCATATGTCTGATTTCGAATTTTAAAAGTCAAGTGTACATTTAAAACATTATCTATTTCATAAAGGCAATTTCAAGTATTCTTATTTTGTAGTATCCTTATATACACAAAGCGCATGCGCAATACTCACTCAAATTATATATATAAGTACATGTGGAAGAAGAAGGTACTTAAGTGTGAGGAATGAATTTCTTTTCTTCAGATCGAAAATGCATATAAGTAGTAAATGCTAATTTTTACAAAATTAATTATTGATTAAATCTATAATTTAACAAGTTACTTGCTTTGACTACGCTTCTTTAGCTGAACACATTTCGTTAGCAGTAGCATGTGTAAAAATTAATATCAAAATTTATGTTCAATTTGCAAAATATGATACAATTATTTACATAAAATAAAAACAAAAACAAACTAAAAAAACATCAAAGAATTTAAGAAAATACAATCTAGTGCGAAAATTTTAATTAAATAATATTTTAATTAATTTTTTCCCGGTAGAAAAAAGCATGCCAATAATTTTCTTAATAATGAAACGAAGACAGACGACTTTTATTAAATATTTCATTACAGAATAATATTTAGCAATGGAAGCATATTTTGTTAACAAAATGTAAACATCTTATATCTGTCAAAAACAACTTCATTTTCAAAATATCACTAGCAAAGCCTGAATCATCAAGTGGCATAAGCCAATAAAAACACTTTTCAATTTCAACAACTTAATTTGAGAGGGGAAAAAATATCTCACAAATTTTCCGGTTCTTGAGTATCACAAAATCCTTAGAAAACTGATTTAAAATGTATATATCTCGTAAATTAATACGAATAATTTCTTTTCAAGAAGACGCAGTGTCCAGAAAAACATGCGGAGAAAGGAAAACGTTTTTCCCTTCAAGCAAATAACATATTTTGAATCCTACTTCAATCCACATTGCGCATAAATATATGCTAACGAGCTTACTGCATCTGTTACATGCCGACGGACTATTTTGATGAACAAATAATCCCACTGCATCAACAGAGATGACATGAAGTCTCATGTGGGCAACGGGAGAATAATTTATGCATGTCTGCTTCCGAAGAATTACTAGGAAAACTGGTTTACCTCTTGAACTATTCGCAGAAATAGTAAAATGAATTTTACAAATCACAGTTACGAGGAAAAATGCATTCATTCATGGATAAAACGCTCGTGTAGTTAGTTATTTGTAGCTCACATGTTACTGATGTGTCGTCCCACTATTTATTAATTTGCGAAATTTTTTTTTCTTTTAATATCATAATTTTTTATTTTTGAATCATTTATATTCAAATTTGAAAATTTAACATTCTCTTCTTTTTAATTTAGTTGCCCAATTTGCCGTTTCCTTCCAAATTAAAAAAAATCAATTAAAAATTTTTTAAAAATGAAATCTATGATTAGACATTGCATAGTTTAAATTGGTTTGAAACAATCACGAGCCTTCTGTATCAGACTCTAGTCCTATAACGAACGAGTATTAAAGAGTACTCAGTACATTAAATTGGTAATTTACGATTCAAACAATATTTATATGCCCACGATTATATGCGAAAACACTAGTGTTCTAGTTTTTCACAGTTTATAAAAATAACAAATTTACATTTGCATTTGAAACTGAGCGACAATAAAGTGATTTAATATCGGGCTACTTTTGTTAAAGAGCTAGAGCACCGAACATGGAAAGTATGAACTGCAGTTTATATAGCCTTCTTGAAACATTTTAAAACAAAGCGAAGCAAAAGATCCGATATAGTATGAATTTTTTAAAGTTTCTGCCAATTTTTTATATACTACATTAAATTTCTCTTAAATATCTATAAATAGTGCGCAATAGTGTGTAACTATCGTTAAAAGAAATTAAATAAAATACAGGAGTTCACGGCAATTCTAGTTTTTTTTTATTTCGTACGAAGTGTTCTTGAAAAATAAAATACTCTGTAATTCATTTGTCACTAAAGCATTTAATACTTTCTGATATACAGAATGCAAAAAGAGTATCGCAATCGTAAAAAAAAAAAAAAAAAAAAAAAAAAAGGAGAGAGAGAGAGAGAGAGAGAGAGAGATGTTGAAAAATCTTTACGTTTCAGATCTCCTTGGGATGAAAAATTCATTTTTGGTTTTATTTGATCCGTGAAGGTAAAAGTTCGAAAACAGTTTTGAAGTATCATATTACTTGGATAAAAATTGGATGTTTATCGCTACGGATGAAATTCGGTAAATGGACTTACGCCCAAATTTGTAGATTTCGAAGGAAATTTCAAAGAAATCCAAGCACACATCATCTGTCTGTAGGCTATTCCAGCAATAGTTAACTGTATAAGTAAAAAAAGCAAAGAGGTAACATTTGATACCCAAGTTGAACATTATATATATATATATATATATA
>JAPMOQ010010478.1:875458-885890 GCA_026543055.1 Argiope trifasciata | reverse complement strand
ATATATATATATATATATATATATATATATATATATATATATATATCAAATTGTGAACTAAATCCCGCACAGAAATGATCATCTGTCGGTTTGTATTTTCATATGCATCTAAGCACAATAACTCATAAATGCAATGACTTAAACGCGACTTTTTGTAGCTATCGTATTATTAGATAATTCATCAACATTTCACTTGTCGATACTAATTCGAATTTATAAAAGTAATTCCATATAACCCCAAACCTTGTAAGAAGAGAACTCCATAACGATACTCAATCTTAGGAATAAGTTTAAGTAATGTAAAATGCCTCATATGTCCGAACATGGGTTAGCTTGGCTCTGATGAGTTGACGTCAGATCTTCCCGAGTTCTGAGAGACGAATGCATTTGCCGTGCGATAGAAAAATATGGATTAAGGCCCATATTGGGATACATGGTAATGAAAAGGCGGATCACTACGCGAAGTTGACGACACAGAAATATAATATTGATATTATTTTCCCCAAATCAAGTGGTGTTTTAAAAGGGGAATTGTGAGACGAAATAAAATTTACAAGGGTTTGATAGATAGTATATGTCCAAAAAAGGAAGAGTAACTTTCGACTTTATTCCTAATACGGAAATTAAAATACCATCCATTTATAATCCAAATAATATCTGGACATGGGAGATTTCCAGCATATTTCCAAAGATTTGGAAGAACGCAGGAAAATATTGGGTTGTTCGGAAAGTCATTTCGTATTTTTTTGTCAAAATGAAAAGAAATTTTCGTTTAATGAATAAATTATTTATTAAATTATAAAATTGCCATTCTGGTCTAATACCTTTTGCCATATTTTTGGTAGTAACATGATTACACGCTCATAAAAGTTTTGGTCTTTGCTGTAAAAAAAAACTGATCGAGGTGGTTTTTGGCCTCCTCATTTGAAGGAAAAATTTTGCAAATCAGTTCTGGTACTGATGTACTGTTAACACATCTTCTCCACACATATTGGCTAATTTATTTCTGGCTTGAACAGCATTTTTACCTTTTATAGCAAAAAAGAAAAAAATGACGAAAATGCTGTTTATTGCTCTCCATATTTAAAAGGGCACCATCCAAAAACTACTGCGAAGAATCAGCTGCACTTTTTCACACTCAAGCCTTGCTATATCAGCTCTTAAAACATAAAATGATTTTGCGGTTTAAGTATGAAATTGGGTGCGAAAAATGCAATTAAATCCTTTGTCAGGAAAAAACGAAATTACTTTCCGAACAACCTAATACATGCATTTGTGGAGAAATGGGTACGGTTTACTACAATTTTATGGAATGTATGGAGATCTCAGAGTTAAGGAAGGACACGAAGATTGTCAACAATGATTTAAGTACAGTACTGATGGTACCAGGTCATCTCAAAACCCTGAAGGATATGATGTTAAAGATGGATAGTTTCATTCCAACTGTTTGAGAGAGTGCAGATGGGGAAAAAGACAGCTATTTACTCTCTCAGAAGGAATGTTAGTTTGACTGTTCGGTCAATGTAAAGCGGCATTCCCACGATGCGAGGATACACGGATTTGGCCATAAATCAGATCTCCCACCCACTGGGGGACCACACTCCCCCATAGCCAGGAGGATGCGTTTCCCCTTTCGCCCCTTCTTGGTCTCTTTGATGACCCGTCTACTTACCGACTTCTTGGCGGTAAGTACACGGGCCATCAAAGGGACCACAAAACCGCAAGAGCTGTCAACGGGTGGCACGTGGATCTGATTTATGGCCAAATCCGTGTATCCTCGCATCGTGGGAATGCCGCTTAAGGTTGGACAATACTTTTTCGGCAGTCGACCACAACAAATCCTGTCGGTACTGCTGCGTTCAGTGGTGGCGGGGTGGTCGGCTGTATGCAAGAAGAAGAGAGGAAAATATGAAATGCAGATCGTGGGCAAAGAAGTAACAAGGATGTAATAAATATGACTGAGTTTAACTTGAACCCATATACTTATAATTATTCTTAACGGAGAGTGTTTGGTAGTAAAATTAGTGTTATGAAGGAACAAAACGCTAAGTACAGGAAATTTTGATTCACTTTCATGTCCTTAACTTACCAAATGAATTAATTCATCTGCTATCATGTAATTCTTATGGTACATTCCCTAACTCGTCACATCCTTGTTATAATCTATCAGTCTCAGTACTCATTGCCGAGAGAAAAAAGCAAACAAGAGCATCTAGCCCTTTATAAAATTCCACTATTATTCTTCCATTGCTTATTAGATGACTGATGGTTATTTTTGCGTAGAATGGCTGTTTATTAAACATTCAAATAAGCATGATAAGATGTGGGAGTTAAGGATGGGTATTTATCAATAAAATCATTTAAAATTTACAAAACAAATACTTTATTCAACATTTTTTTTTCCTTGATTCTTTCAGCCGACAATGCGGAGTAAAAAATAAGAACAAAGACAAAGGAAAACTTACAGGGGGTTGACAGCGAGCAGGTTGCTCGGCCTAGGCAGCTCTATACAGCTCATTCTTCAAGTGTCAGGCATCGACCATGATCCTACAAACACAACACTGGGAATCAGTGTCCGAATTGTAAAAATTAAGTTTTTGTGACATAGATACGAATATCTGAATAAAGCGATTACCTTAACTTATAGGGAAAAAACGTTCTAGTTTTAGTGAAATAAGATTGGAACACAATGCAGGGCTATTTTTTCATTAAAATATTTTTTAATTTCTATACATTCTTGAGGCTAAGATGCAAACAAACCGGCAATTAAAAACGCATGAGTTATATTTCAGCTACAATGCTAGAAAATTTGCACAAAGTTAATAAAACATTTATCGTTATTTTGTAACTTAAGCGCTATTTTACGTTTTCATATCAAAATGAGATAAAATTTTAGTCTTTGTATAATAATTAATAAACGAAATAAATATAATAAAAACTATTAAAAATAAATATTTTATTGTTGATTGATTTATTTAAAAAATTTAGAATAAATTCCTGCTTTCTGTTAAAACACGAATGAAAGCAAAGTTACGAAATAAATAAAAGTTTTTAAAAAATAAATCAGTATTTGTAACATTGCTTATCACAACCTACACATAACAAATTTGTTTGTTATTTCTCATGCTCTATTAATTAAAAAAAGTTCATAATGACTAATAACCAAGCTAACTTAATTGGGAAAACCTATAGTTAACAATATTACAATTCATCAACAAGAATGCCATAATTCATATGATGAAATACGAAGAATCGTTAAAACGACAGAATCCTTGATTTTTCTTTTCAAAATATTCGAAAAAGAACAATTCTGAGATCATATTAAATGTGTCAAGGATTTTTTTGAAAAGTTGATGATTTTTTTTTAAATACAGAATACTTCATGGTAGGTGAGTTACAAATATCGCTTCCATTTAATAAAGATTTGATTGCTAATTTATCCTTGATAATGCTGATTTTGTGAGGCATCAACAAACAGTAAACAAAACATTCTGGAAAGATTTTCGTTCAAATCGTTCTGGTTTCTGATTAAATGACCTACTTTACAAAGCGTCTGTTGCGGTTTTTTTTATATTTTTAATGTTGTTCATCTAAGTGTATAAAGTAGACAAATCACGTAACTATTTTCAGATTTAAATTACATAAAGTCTGTAATCAGAACCATTACAGTCCATATCCTTTCTAAGTTTCATTGCTTAAAAAAAATTAACATTGTTTTCAGGCATTTCTTTGGTGCTAAAAATAGATCGTACTTTTTTCCACATACATAACAGCTTTTTTAAATCTTATTTGAAGGTAATAATTACAAAATAAAGAATAAATTAGTATATATATTGTTGAATTAATAAACAAAAAAGAAAAAGAATAGTCGATGGTTATTATATAAGTATTAGGACAATACTGAGCATTGTAAATTCTCTGTGATATTGATACATATAAATGATAATTTATGCCATCTAATATTTAAATATATGCAATCTTTTTTTATACTGAGACATCAGATCTTTTTGATTGCTGCAAAAATGACAATAAATTCCTAAAATTAGACTGCCCATACGTCACTCTCAAATGTAATCGTCTGTATAATAATATAAACTAATGTTTTGATTTAATAATTGACCAGATAAAAAAGAAGTCAAAAAATATGTAGTAAGCATTATACTGCGAAAATTGAAACATTTAAATGTAGGTAAAAACATAATGAAACTTTACGATCCATATGAAAATAGAAATAAACGAACATAATAAAGTATTTTGTATAAAATTATTACTGCTGGTAAGTTGCAATGCCATAATTCGCAAATAATTTACATAAAACCATTTTTCCCCCAAGGAAAATGTATGATTTTAAATTTATATTCTGCCACAGCATTTTTATATTGCATTGCAAATAAAAACTCAAACATTTCAAAAATATTAAGCATACGGGTCAGAACGTATAAGGGTTAAGTGGTCTTCTATTTAATTGCAAAGCTTGCTAAAAACTAGAATTCATTTTTGTTGAAAATGTTGGGGGAAAAACCATTTCTAATATTCATCTACACTTAAAACAGCAGGCGTGCTGGCCTAGGGGAAGCGCGGGTCTAATTGTTCTGGGTTTGAGTCTTGGTTTGGATGTTCTCTACCCTCTGTTCTAGGTTGTGCAAGTGAGTGTTATCTTCATCTGAGCTAAAAAGTCAGATTTCTGCCGTTGGGTGCTCAGGAGCCTTTACCCTCAAAAGCTAATACACAAACTCGGCTTAAATCGCTGACCTACTTCATTAGCGAGCTTGTCTAAAGGCCTTATCACACGATGAAATTTCATCGGCACTTTTCCGTTTCTACCCTCAAAAACCGGTCAAGCAAGTTTCATAATCGACAACTTTTTCTGACCAGTCACTTTCGTTGTCGTTTGCTGACGGAAAGTGCCAAAGATATTTTGCCGTGTGATAAGGCCGTAAGGCAAGAGCCTAAAGTACCAACAACATAATATATCAAAGAAAAAAAAAAGCACATTCGACGATAAAAAAATTCGTGTTCCGAATTTAAACATATATTATCAAGAAATAAAAATCGAAAAATATAAGTACAAAATTATAATTAAAAAATTGAAGGAGAGAAAAACAACTTTCATCCACATCCGCCATCTTTGGTTCGACGAAAATGAATGAGATCTCACTGCCAATCATGTCACAGCTCTCAGCTAATCTCACAAAGTAGTGGAAAGAAAAAAAATGTTCTTCTTTTTATCACGATAATGCGTAAACTGTAGTAAATACGCAATCGCCACAACGAGATCATCACACACGTGAGAAAGATACTGCGCATTAAAAATAAAAAAATGCCACCTCACTTCCTGCATCACTAAATTTCCCAGAATTTTTTGAAGACGTCCAAAACACAATTTCGGTGAAATTCAACATTCGAGAGGAAGTGGTTTTACCGAATGGGGTGTTTCGCGCCTCATTTCATTCTTTAGTGTCACAAGCACTTATTATGTTTAGAAAGTAATTGCAAAATATGAATTAGTATACCGTTAAAGCAACGGATATTTACTTTTTGTAGTTAATAAACGGTGAACTAGCGTCTAGACTACCTAACCGCGTGTCTAGACATAAATTATCTAATTATAAAGAGCTAAAAAATATGCAATGTATTGAAAATTTGGATAAATACAAGGTACAAATGCGAAATTAAGAGAAAATTTAATGTATAGAGCACTTAAAACATTAAAAATTAGATCAGATTTTATTAAGAATTAATAAGATGTTAAGGATTAATATTTAATGCACAAAAATAATCAAAATAACGATTAAAAATACGAATGGAGTAATATAATAGAAGAAATTACGCTAATAAGAATACACGAATTTTTTATATTTATCAACAATGCTATATGGATCTGTAACATAAGCAATTAAATTTCTTCTAAAAAAATCAGCAAATCAATATATAAATTTTTAACCACGGAAAAATAATATTTTTTTTTTCTCGTATGCGTATGTGAGTGACAGATTTTATTGCGTATTTTAGAAAAAAACAAAAAAAAACATAGCATTACGTCACCCTATAAGATACAAGGAATTATGTTTATAATATGATTTTGAAGAAATTGGTATTGACTACATTTCAAGCAAAAAATTTACTTCATTATTGTGATTATTGTATATTTACCGTGTTATCGTGATTTCTTATAAAAATGCTATGATAATACTAGAATAGATAGGCACATAAAAAATTCAATGTTTTTAAACAGGAGTTCATAATATAGTAAAAACCATATCCACTGCTTAAATTTGAATAATTTAAGTATAAAAGAGACTCAAAATGTTTCAACTGCTGAAGAAGACATTCAGATAAAACTAACGATTAAGATATTTTTGATAATTAAAATAAATTAAAAACAAAGTGGCTATTATTTAACAAAGAATATTATAATAACGACAGAAATTGCTCCAAGGAAAAGATTATTGTTACAAAAATAAAAGTTGTTGACAATATGATAAAAACAATTTATTTAAGAATTATGTAGATTGATTCTAGATATATAAAAAATGAAAGATTTCAATTTAGAAACACATCTAGTAATTAAATATACATGTTAAATTAGTCTCTATTACCGTTTTAAAGTGCATGATTCATATTAATATTTGTTTTTTCATAAAATATCTAAGTCAAGGAAAGTTAAACCAAATGCCAATTAAACGCAGACAAAATATAATAGAGCTCATTAGAGAAATCGAGCGTAATTTTTTAAATATTTTTTATTTAACATAACTATTCATTATTAATTTCCTCCATTGATTGATAATGGTTATAATTGGTTATTTATAGCTTTCAAGGTAAAAAGATAATTTATCGGATTGAACTGATCGAAGTGAAAATCTCAATAGATAGCTAAGAAAAACAAATTTTTTTCTGGAAGATCTTATCACTGATTCTTATTGATGTGTAGACATCATTATCGTATCGCTACTCAAAAATTCCAAGTGTTCATAAAAATAAACAAACAGAAAGTTCAATGCTCCCTGCTCCATAGAAGGGTATGTTTTTTGGGGGGTATAACTCTTAGAAGTGTGACCGGAGTGGGGTGGGGGATGACCCCAACAAATCGATGCCGCTCGCTTATCGACTCGGCCGACTCTTCTGTTTGGCAGCGTGCCAAAAAAGCAGTCCATTCAACGTCACCAAAACTATTTTTCGAATGATTTGATTGATGGCGACGCTTTACTATCGAAATGCGAAACTTTGTAACTATCTCGAAAAGGATAATAGTGATCATATTTTCAGCTATAAAAGAAATAAAAATGAAAATAAAGCGAATAAAGTTGTTTGATGAAGGGGGTAAGAACTTCGTTTTCGTTTCGATGGAGTTTCTAAGAACTGATTGAAAAGAACAAAAGAACGTCATTTATTAAAAATTTAGAAACTGAGCATTTATGAAAATTAAGCAAGATGTTTCACTTTTAATTAGATATCAGTTTTTTTTATTTGTTGTTTTAAACTATACACTGATAAAAAAAAGTTATAGTATAAAATATATAGAGCTCTATCATTTCATATTAATTTATTTAGTTATAAAAAAAAATTGCTGATAAATTTTTGAATTTTATAGCCAAATGTTTATTAAACAAAATTTTAATTCCTAAATCGAATTTCAACGTTTTTCTTTCTTTTTTGGAGATAAGAATGATACACGGAAAATACTAATTTCTACTTATTAAGTATAAATTAGAATTTTCAATAATAATTAGTTTTTGAAAATTTAAACTATTTACAGCCCAAAGTAAATAGTTTACAGCACAAACCTACATTAACTAATATCTTGCCTATAAGCCCAGCTAAATGCTCAGCTGCATATTAAAATTTGTCGACAATAATTAAAAGTATAATATTGGTTTTTATATGTTAATTTATAATTATATGTTTTCTTTTAAATAAGAAGTTGTATTGATGGTATTTTGGAAATTAAAATGTTCTCCCTTTCCTATTTTCAATAAAACTATTACAATGTACTTGTACAATGTAATAGTTTAGAACTAAACTAATACAACTAAAGATATAAATTCTTTACTTATAGCTCTGAATAAATCAATAACGCCAATGAATAAATGTATGTTATTAAACCTTTATTTATATATTTTATTGTTATATCCTAAAAAAATGCATTAAAAAAAGCAGAATTTTATTACTTATATAAACTTTTTACCAATTGATTGCAAATCAAGAGGTGTTCCGTTTTAAAAACTATATGTTCAAAAAGTTATTAAAATAAAACACCTCTCTGTTTCCTTTAAGCCAACTTAACAGTTGGCTTCAAGACAGCAACTTTGTCAAGTATATTTGGTGGTGGAGTGGCTTTAAATTTTCACCTAATAATAAAATAAACAACCAAAGTTATAAGTTGTGATAGTTAGAATTTTTTTATTATTATTTTCTATTAAATAGTAATAATTATTCGGGGCTATTTAAATTTTCTATTAAAATAAATACTTAATCAAGCAATCAATTGGTGATATCTCTATTATGAGTGATTTAAAAAAACATTTAAAGATAAAAGTATAAAATAACACGAATATCAGCAAATTGTCTTTCACTATTTATTCAGTTGTTTCCCTTTGGTATGCAGTGTGATAAGGAGGAGGTATCTTACATTTCATCTGTACCTATTTCAAATTTATCCAATAATACTTCCTTAAATAATAGTTAAATATACGAAAATTCTAGCTGCCCTAATCAGGTGCCGATTTGAATAATTTTAAATCGAATAGCTGGACAACTAACAAAATAAATGTGAAATGGCAAAGAAAGGGGGGAAATTTATAACGTATTAATTTAATGACTATAAAAACAATGTCGTTTACATTTTGTATATTAATACGTTATATTAAAATATTATTGCTAAAAATTATGCGTCAAAATCTGTTATTTCGGTGCCTTTAGTCTTTTTAAAGCTTTTTTTTCTCCGCTCATTACCCTCTGGCTAACTGAGATTTAGATAACTGGGAGTTACTATATAAATATTAATATCACAAATTAGTCAATTAGCAAACCTATATTAAAATTAGAATTAAAAATAAACTTTCTATCAGTTATTTACCTACGGTGGAGCACCTTTAATTGAAATGAAGTTTTCTACTATCTTCTTGCACAACAAAAATTAATGTATTATTAAGGCTGCATCACCTGAAGTCATTTAGATCCGTTACTCCCAATTGGGCCCCACTCCTAAGAGGCCCTGAGACAGAGAGCAGTTCAAAGTTGGAACAGATCATCTGTGGCATATTTAAGGTGGGCCAAGTAGGAAATGTGGTTTGTACATCACTGCAAGATGTCCGAGAATTTAAAATAATTCTTACAATCCTTGGAAAAATAAACTATCTTTTATACTACTTATTACTAAAAAGGGAAAAAATATGCTTCCCCCATTTTAGTTCAGTAGAATCTTTAAAAAATATTTCGAACTAAATTTGGATTTTTTTCCCACACTGATACCGGACCTTGGTTAGATTAACCTTCTAGAGCATTTTTTTTTTAATTAATTTTTTCACTAAGCTTGGTAAAAAAGTTAAAATTCTGTACATAAAGATTACAATATTATATATATATATATATATATATATATATATATATATATATATATATATATATATATATATAGCTTCTTTTTAAAAGTTCTAAAGATTTGTCAAAGTTTTTGATCCGCTAATTTTTTAAAACTAAAATTTCAAAAATGTGATCTGCAGGGGGAAAAAAACAAGGTAACGCAAGTCACTAGAAATCAGCTAATTAATTTCCAAACGCATCTCCTAAGGTAGGCTTACTTTAGACATTACTTTCGGATTTATTATTAAAATAATAATAATTCGCTTAGTACAAGTTTCGGCACGCAGATTATGCATATTCCCCTTGCCTAACTTTTTATTTTATTTTCTCAGATAAAATTCGTCTGCCAACGGTCTAAAAGGACGGCTTAGCACCTTTGAAAGAAAGAGAATAATAATAAAATAAAAAAAATTATTCATAACAGACCCTTTCTCAGCACTAAGGATAAGATATGGCATTCTGCCAAACTACACACGCTGTCCAACGAACATGAAGGATGGGACGAAATCAATACGTCTATTCAGGTGGCCGACACACACAAGGAAGGGGAGGGGAGAGAGAAAAAAAAAGAGAAACACGACGCTCAGGTAGCTTGGAAGTAAACAGGAAGCGAAGCGGCATCAGTGATTGCCAGTCGCCCAAGAAATGCACTTTGGTTCAATGCTTCTTTCAGTTAAAAGAGTGGGCGGATGAATCAAAAGGCTGATTATTAATACAAACAATGAAAAATGTGAAAGAGATGGGTTAAAAAAAAATCCAGATGAGCTTTTAATCTGCTTTGATTTTTTTCCCGCAGACTTTTTTAAATTGTTGTTTTCGTTTGTTCAAGACATGTTTTTGGAGGACC
>JAPMOQ010010478.1:830042-861137 GCA_026543055.1 Argiope trifasciata | reverse complement strand
AATATAATTAAAAATTTTATATATATATATATATATATATATATATAAAATTTTTAATTATATTTGTATGATATTATTTAATATTTATTTTACTCAAGACAATTTTAAAATTATGCGCTAAAAATTGCTTTTCAATATTGCACACTGTGAAACGAAAATTTGAATTACTCAGACTTTTTAAGTACAGTACATTCGAATTCAGAGTATATTTTTAAAAAATAATTAATTGAATGTAAATATATAAAATAAGATTTAAAAAAATGATTTAAATTAATAAAAAAAGTTTAATAAAAAATTTAATGGTTTTTAAATATGTTTATATTTGCTATGAAATACAATTCAAAATATGATAAAAACGTTTTAAATAATCGCCCTTTTATTGGAGTATTAACAAATATAATTAAAAAAATTGTTTGCTTTATTTCAATACACTAATTTCAAATTAATAATTGTAAACATTGAGTAATAAAGCAATCAATTTTTTCTCAAATGCACTACCAGGTGGCGGCATTAATTCGAAAACAAAATTTAATTACATTAAACGATTAACCGGCAATTAATTTCCGCAAATATTGAAATAATCTAATACTTTCGCAAACACATAAGACATAAAATTTCAAAACTCTTGCATATCAGGGAGTGAACAAGAAATGAATTTCAAAAAAAAAAAAAAAAAAATCAAGATGAATATCGAAGTGTAAAAACATCTGATAATGAACTAATTTAGATAATGAATGTATTCATTCAATTGAATTAGAAATATTTTCTTAATTTTTACAAGTAATAATTAGATCCCTTATATAATTATATCAATCACAAGGAATATAATAAAGGAAATTATTCAGAAATATTCGAAACACGTATTCAATCATAATATAGATTAAATCTTTAAAATTAGTTAACACCTATTTTATACCAACCGTAAACAAATAATACAATATCAGCAAAAGGTGCACTCTCCATTCATTGTGATAAAAATAAATGGTATGTTAGTTAATTAAACGTCACCGGATCATTATTTTCTCGTAACACAATATTAGCAGCTCGTAAAAATTACCCCACTCACTTAGGCGAAAGAAATAAAGATCCATAACACCTCCTCTAAATTACAACAACACGACGTTCCAGACATTAGATTAGACCCATTTTAAATCATTCCGGGCGCTTTTTAAAAAAGTCCCCAAACGTGAGGTGGTTTTATAAGAATGCACGGAGAAGAAATCGGAAAATAATTATGAATATGCAATCGGAGAATATATATGCTAATGCAGACCCATTGTTTATCGTTACAGATAAGAGGATACGTTATTAACATTCTAAGCGGTGTGTTGCCAGTTCATCGGCACTGAGAATTGGCTCTCAAAAACAGAATTCCGCCGACAAGTCATCATTTTCTTTTCGCTTTTTTAATACATTGCAATGATAAAATTTATTTACAGTTTTTGTCTTTTTATTAAAACCCTTATTTAGAGATTATAATAAATATAATTTTCTTTTTGACACGCAATTTTTTTCTTTAATTTTTAGGCAGCAGTTTTGGAGAAATAAACTTAGAATAAGTACTAAAATAATTTTATTGTTTGAAAATTTCTGATGTATATGTAATTTTACAATGAATGGACTCAAGTGGATTATACTCATATGACAAATTAGAATGTTATCTAATATTTAGCTAACTAACGTTTTGCGTTTTTCTATTGCAAGCTAACGTAATGGATTTCACATTTATCAGCTGAACATAAATGAAATACATTATACACACACGCGCGCACGTTCACACATACGAAAAAAAAAAATCGAAAGAAAAAATTTAACCTGTTCAGAATAGAATTTTTTTATAAAAAATTATTTTGCTAACTGATAAGTATATGCTCCAATATAAATTGAGAAGATCCATTTTATCTATATATTTAAAATAATTGGCAAAAACCAAAGAACTAGTCCCTAAATTTAAACTGATCCAGTTTTTTAACTTAATACTGTTTCAGTTCCTGAGAATATTTTTGCTAGTCACCAATAGCAACCAGATGGGCTACTACACGTGTTGGTCAAATTTAATTACAATCAAATCGTTTCGTATCGTATAAATTCATATCCACGATGGCGTGAAATTGCTTGCCATTAAAACTTTTTTTCTTGTACTTGTCTTATACTTGTTTTGCCCATTTTCAATATAAATCTATCTAAAGGTGACTAGTCCCAGCTATTCAAACGCAAATGTGCGATTTATATATTTTTTAATTTACTCGGTCTTATAATTTCATTTCTTTTATTTCTTCTGTAAATTAAATAACACACAAATAATAAATAGAATCTTCTTTCCCTAGCTATCATAAATGGAAAGAAAACCACATGATTAAATATTTGAAGAAATAATGAAAATAATTTCAGTACCGGGCAACAATGTTATTTACTGCAGAAAATTGTGTAAATGTTTTTTAAAAAAATTGCAAAAATTCAGAGAAAATTACCACAGTTATTAAATTGGTACCATTAAAGAGGCAATTTTTTAAATTTTGAAATGGCGAGAACTTTTTTTTTAATACAGTAATATTTTCGGAAATTGTCGTGGATATATATATATATATATATATATATATATAAACACAGCTTCAAAGCTGTGTATAAGAGATTTTAATTACATCACTATCAAACAGCTGGTTATCAAATGCAACTTTTAAAGAATAACTATATATTTAATATCAATATTTTGACTCAAAATAAAATATTCAATTTAAAACAGGTGGTGAAATTAATCTTTTTAAATTAAAAAACCCATGCAGCCAAATTTATACAAAGAGAAATTTCAGGAGCAAAACAGATATATTGTTCAGTGTTATTTATTATATTGGGTTGTTCGGAAAGTCATTTCGTTTTTTTTAGTGAAAATGAAAGACGATTTTCGTATAATGAATAAGCATTTTATTAAATTATGTATTGGCCATTCTGATCCAACACCCTTTGCCATCTTTCTGGTAGTAGCATGATTCCACGCTCATAAAATTTTTGGTCTTTGCTGGCAAAAAACTGATCTAGGTGATTTTTGGCATCTTCATTTGAGGTAAAGGTTTTACCGTCCAAAAAATTTTGCAGGGACCGGAACAAATAATAATCCGAAGCCGCCAGATCTGGAGAATATGGTGGATGTGGCAGTGTATCCCATTCAAGCAGTAAAAGCGTTTGGCGAGTGACCAAACTTGTAAGAGGTCTCGCATTATCTTGGTGGAACACTACACCTTTTCTGTTGATTTACTCTGGCCTTTTCTGTTGAAGTGCATCGTTCAGTTTGTCCAGCTGATGACAGTAGACTTCGAATTAATTGTTGTGTTATCCTGTAAAAGCTGTAAAAAAACCGATTCCTTTAAAATCCCACCAAACAGACAGCATCACTTTTTTTTGATGATATTGGCTTTCGAAATGCTTTGAGCCGGTTCATCTTTTCAGCTCCATGATCATTTGCGTTTGACATTGTTATATACAACGCATTTTTCGTCCCCAGTAATGATGCGCTTTGAAAATGAATCATTTTTGTGACGTTTGAGGAGCGAATCACAGACATCAACGCGACGACACAAATTTCTCTCCGTGAGAACATGGGGAACCCATATATCGAGCTTCGAGGTTAATCCCAGGCCTTTCAGGTGGTCATAAACAGTTGAATTCGATAACTTTAAGATCTCACCGATCTCACATGTTGTTATTCGCCGGTTTGCATCAACTAATGCCTTTATCTTGTCTTTATCAGCTTCAACCGACCTTCCAGAACGTGGTGCATCTTCGACATCAAAATTGCCGGATCAAAATTTTGCAAACCAGTTCTGACACTGGTGTATTGTCAACACATCTTCTCCATACACTTCGGTTAATTTCTTTCTGGCTTGAACTGCATTTTTACCTTTTCTGAAGTAAAAAAGTAAAATATGACGAAAATGCTGCTTATTGCTCTCCATATTTAAAAGGGAGAAACCAAAAACTACTGCGTAGAATTAATAGAACTTTTTCACACACAAGCCTTGCAATATCAGCTCTCAAGACATATAATGGTTATGCGGCTTAAGTGTGAAGTTGGTTTCGAAAAACGTAATTAAGTCCTCTGACGGGAAAAAACGAAATTACTTTCCGAACAACCCAATATTTTCCACTTATAAAATACAGTAATCAGAATTCAATTTAACTCATGAAATATACATTTCTGTCAAATATATTACACAATGAAAAGAATTCTGCCAGCGGAAACAAAATTATCTTTCCATCGTTCGATGAGAAACGCTATATCAGAACAGACTGAAATACTGATAACATAATAAACAAAACATCAGGAACTCTAGGAACTAAGCATGGATGCCCGACAATAAACAAACACCTGAATCAACAGCAGAAAATGCGCAGAAAATCGAACGACGCGAGGAACTTTCGCTACATCCGACCGAAACGTCAAGAGAAGTGATAATTTTCGTAACACGCGTCACTGAGTTTGATTAAATCCCTTCTGACGAATAAAAAAAAATCTACGCTTAGCTTCCAGCAACACATAGTCTGATGACATTTTCGTCTCAGGAACTTTTACTGCGCATGCTCAAGGTTGAATTTCGGACTTATTTCTTCCAGTTCGTTAGCAATTCTAGATCAAGATTTTTTTAAAAAAATCAGTGAGGGCAACATTTACATTTAATTAAATATTGCGAAGAAGAAGGTGTTTAAGGTAAAACATCTAGGAAAATAATGGAGAAAGATCAAATACAAATAATAAATAAATAAAAATAAAGTGAAGGAAGCAAATAATTTCTTTTCCAACAGGAGTTAATTAATTTCTACACATATAATTTTTTTATTATGCATTTTGTTGTTGATTTTTACATTTAAAAATACGAAAAACCGCAAATAATTAATTAATGTTAGCCTGCAGAAGTCATTTATTATATTATTCAAATGCCAGATTTCGACGTGAGTCAATTTTTTTAAAAATATATTACGTAAGAAATTGAAGACGCACTTTCAATTACGGGTTGCCATTTTTTTATTTATTTGTTTTATGTTTTTCCTTTTAAATCATGAATCCATTAAATTTGTTATCGAATATCTTTTCTACTTTTCACCACGCCGCCTGAACTGAGCAATTAAGGACTGAGAAATGTCTGGATTTGAAAAAGATCATTATGATACATCACGTCGTAAAGGTCAAGGATTAGGCGAAAAATTAGCACCTGCTATTTGGAAACTACTTGGATATGAGCCAGCTAAAAGTAAATTATTAATGCTAGATTGCTTTAATAGTAATAAGGATTTAAAAGAAAACATTTATTAATTTGAAACTTTTGATGAGAAAAAAAATGAAAGTATCGTGGTTGCAATTTACTGAACTGTGACTAAAGTACTGTTTTTCTTTTTTTAAAGAAACTTTTAATGTATTTTGTAAATTAGTTCCATAAAATCTAAAAATCTTTCACTCGTTTTCTTCTGGGAGGTGATGTTAATGATTGTGATCCAAATATAAGAATCAATTGGGCGTTGTATTCAAAATCAGGTACGTCTGAAGATCCACTGTGAATATGTAGGTTTAATTATAAGCTACAGCTATGAAGTTACAACAGTACTGGTGTAGAAGGAAATTTGAAAGTTGGAGACACCGAAAATAATGAATTCCATTGCACATTATCCTTGGTGTTACCTGTGCCACGGTGGCACAGAAATAAAATTTTGGCCTCAATGACAGAGGGTTTCAAGTTCGAGACCCGATTGCTCCGCAAAACTGTCGTGTGAACGGGTCTGGTGCACGTTAAATCAAATGTGCTCTAGTTAGTGTGACGCAGAGGTTTGGAGATACGAGTGACAGCTTACCACGTGCCATCCTCGCTATCTGGCTGCGGTTCAAAATTATGAGGTCCGTCTCGAAATAGCCTTAACGCTGCTTCAAAACGGGACGTTAATATACCTGAATTGAACATGTAAGTTTAACTATACTTTGGGGGTAAATCGTAAGCATGCTAGTTTGGAGAGTCGGACACCAGCTGAGATTCCTCCTTGTCATATGAACATGATTGAAATTAATGCATTTCATTACACATTACTCCTTTGTGTCGCCTCTAAATGGGTTGCTAAAGACTACATTAATAATTTTAAGTTTCATCAATTTTAGATTTTCCCCTTTTTTAGATTGATTCTTGCTCAAAACTCAATAAAGCATATTAAAAATTTTCATGTTTAAAAACGATTGCATCTACGCATACTTTTTGCATGTATGTATTACGCTTATGTTAAATTTTAACTTCTAAAATTAAATTAGTTATCACAGAAATAAATCTGTTGACACACTTAGAACTTATGGAAACTTTCTGAGAAGTGATTGTTGGAAAACAGAATATTTTAAGGATTAAGGTTATTCAGTAGGCATACTTTAAAACATGCAGAATTCAATTGCTATCGTTTCCTCCTTTAAGCCTATTGTTTACCTAAAATGATATACTGAATTTCAAACAATGGTTACATCATGATACAGTTATCTTTTGAAATAGATGTACATGTGGTTAGTTGCCAGAATTTGCCGACGCAAATTCTTGGAAGCATTTCTCAACCATTAGACAGTAAATTTAAATTTAAGACTGAAAATTTAATGTATAAATGCACATTCTCCCAAGCAGACGGTAAATCTCTATTACTAATAAAGATAATTGTATATGTATGTATTAGTGCCTTGCAGGGTAAACTGTTTGACCAAAAGCTATCAACCTGGTATGCGCAAACTTTAAATAAGTGAGAATATGGACTAAGGAGGGATTTAATTAAAAATTGAGCGCAATTTTGACATTTTTAAATCATATTATAGCACAAAGCTGATTTTTAAACTACCTGAAAAGGTAAAAAATTATCTTTTCAGTGACGCTAAATTTAATATTAAAGCAAAAATTTTTTTTAGGCATTTTCTTCTAAAAATAAATGATATTGTTTCCTTCAGGTTAAAACCGTTTGCCATTATTATTTCAAATATTTAATCATGCGGTTTTCTTCCAAGGCAGAAAACTAAAGAGCTCTAATATCAGTGAAATTTACAACAAGAATATAAAAAAATACTTAAAAGACTGAATTTTAAAAGATCGATGAACCAGAAATTTAAGTTTTTATTAGAGTTATGCAATAATGGAAATGGTCTCTATTAAAAACCTCTAAGTACAGAATAAACATAACAAACAAAAAACGATTATAATAATACGGTTTTAATGTCTGATAATTCGTCGGACATTATACCTAAAAAATTTATTTGTAAAAAAATATTGCCAATATGCGAGGTGAATCAACTGGTCACCAATGATTTACCTCGGATTAGTGCTTAATAATTCCAAATTTCGCTGTTTTTTGAACAAAGATTAAGAGTACAATACACTCCCAATTATCCGGCTTAATGTGGCGGTAGAGCTGGCCGGATAACAAAAAAGCCAGATATGTCGGAATTCTATGAACTCATCTCTTAGCCCACTAATACCAGAAGACAAAGTTTTATATCCAAACGCACTTTTACAATATGCATTTTCTCACTTTTTATCGAATACAAAGCGCACCATTTATCTGAAGTCACCCAGAATATGAACATGGCCCGGAGAATCACAGAAGCACTTGACGATAATTTGTCAATTTAAAATGAAAGGCTCTATGCTGATATTTTATATATGTTCATATACTGCACTATATGTTTCAAAAATTTATTGATGAAAATTCAATTATAAGATATAAAATGTTCACAGCTTAACATAAATTCCGTAAAACGCAATTTAAATGCGAGAAACATAGTAAAATAATAACATAAATCTTAGGCCTAGTTCTTATTAAAAATTGGCTGAAATTGATTTTATTTTTCACCGATAAATGATTACACAGACATGAAAGTGTAACACTACGATAAGAGTCAGTTTTTAGTTTTTGAAAACATCGAAGCCTGGATTTTCTCATCTAATCACAATAAAAGAAAACCAAGCCGAATAGTCGCGAACCGGATATTCGAGAGAATACTGTATTAGTAAAATGGAAAAACCATCAATTGTATAACTGATACAAAGTATTTTTTATTCGGATAAATACATGTATGACTACGTTTTCTGCTCATTCGTTCCGGTACATAAATCTTACTCAGAGACCCATCAAATTGTTAAGTTGTTATATGCGATAGTCAACTAAAACCTTTTATAAGGAATTCGCAGAATTTTAAAAAGATGTGGATTGAGAGAATAAAAAATATAATTTGGTTTTCCGGTACTTTTTTAGTTGATAAAATTTCTGTGGTTCTATTATACTTGATGATCGATAATTTTTTTAAAGGCTAATATTTGTAACTTGTAGGAAAGAAACCATTTGAAGATGCCATAAGTATAATCACAAATTTCCATACTTAGCTTATACATTTAATTTGAACTACATATTTTTAAAATGTTGACAATTTTTTGTTAAAAATTTATGCAACACAAAATTTAGTCAGGAAAATAAAACAGAGTTTACTTAGGCGCACTAAAAGCACAGACATCTATACTAATATTATAAATGTGAAAGCTTGGATGGATGGATGTTTTTACTCAATCACGCCAGAACGTCTGAACGGAATTCGATGAAATTTGGCACAAAGATAGATTAAAGTCAGGGATAGAACATAGGCTACTTTTTATCCCGGTTCATTGAATGATGAATTTTTTTTTTATTAATTGAAAACTAACTTTCGCATCAAAAAGCTGAGGCCAAATCCCGCCAGAGATGAGTAAGGCTTCGGGTGTTTTCCCCCATCAGTAATCCGGTTAGGGTTAGCAGAACTTCGATCGATTATTTCAAACGATTCTGTTTATTTTTTTAGCATTTGATGTATTTAAAATGAAATGTTGTTAATGAATCGATCATTCGGATTCATTCTGAAGTACTTTTAAATGAAAAGAAAACAGAGCAAAGGAAATTAAAAATTTCTAATCAGCATTGAGTTACCCCAACTGTCGTAGGGAAGTCAGACATGTGCGTTACGCCAACTGGCATTGAAAGTTCGAGCATGATTGTTGACAACTGTGTTTTCATTTAAATTAAAAGTTTAAAAATTATGTGTATAATACTGTTGTAGCTATCTCAATCAAGAAATAAAATGGATTTGACCGGACTTGATTTGCTGTTTTGTTTTATTTAGGGCATACAATGTAAATAAATTGTTTTTATATTAGTTTTGTATTTTTGTTATTAAACTGTATTTATGTTATATATTTTTCGTATATGCTTATACTTTTAAGTGTATCGTTTCTAGGTTAGGTTAGATTTTTTTTATATTTGCCATTATTTGATAGTTTTTCGTACATATACATAAAAATTTCCACGCGAACAGAGTCATAAGAGAGTAATAAGCCAGTTCTAATATAATTCTTAGATAATACATCTGTATAACAAACAATTATTATACTACATGCTCATAAAAAATCTTGTATAATGTAAACGATTTTATTTTATTAAAAATTCACTAACACAGAATTTACAGTAATCGAGAATATTAAAATAAAGAAATATTGAAAGAATATAAAAGAGAATATTAAAATACAGAAATATTAAAATAATACTAAAGAGAAATTAAAAGAACAGACATTCTAACATCATTTTAAAATAACACATCTGAATAAGAAATAATTATTAGTAGTACGTGTTCTACAAAAATCTAGAGATTATTGACGATTTTTTTTTAATTAAAAAATTCCCAAACAGAATTTACGGTAATTGAGAATACTAAAAGAACAGACATTCCAATATAATTCTAAAATAGCAGATCTGGATAAAATCAGCAATAAAACACCAGAAATTATTTTATTATTAAATTTCAGCAAATCTAACTTAAGGAATCTTCCTTCTTTGAATTTTAATTTTTTAAGAATCGATGGATGAAAATGGAAATTGCTCAATTGAATAATTTACATGAACAGTAGTTAGAAACATGTGAATATTTCAACATCCTGTTTTCAAAACCCTAAAGCCTTTTTTAATATGGTGCCATTTACTCTATTCGAACATTCACAATGATAGACGATTTCTGAATTTGTCGCACTTTTTCAAAACACGATGCTTATCTGAAAAATAGATTTGTTTTTACAGATATTTGATTCATATCGCAAGAAATGACCGTGAACAAGTCATCACTTTTTAAGAGAAGAGCTTTTAACTTCCTCTTTTGCAAGTAGTATCTGATCGAAATGTAAAAGTTTTTGTATTTCTTATTTACAAAATGAAGGAATGCTATCTCGTTGATATTAAATATATAGATACAGATAAAAACTATATGCACAGACAAATTTTGGAATCATCAGCTGTATTAATTTGCCAAAATAAAAATAAAAAACATTTAGAAACCAGACACATTTTTTTCCCCGACAACTAAATATATTAAGAACTCTTGTTTTGGGTAAATTAAAATTCGCCTTCTTAAAAAATTAATCCATTTTTTTAAACATTTAGACATATTCATTGAACTGAATTATACTATATCCTTATAATGTTGTAAATAAAAACACATTAATTTCGTTCTAAAAGTACTTGAAATATGTGTAATAAATAACGATTTAAAATGTTGATTAGAGGGTTACAGAGTATGGTGTATCAGAGCTTTATTAAAAATATGCCAGTTCATTAGTCTGAAAATTTGAAGGAGGTTCAAATCTCTAATTCTGAATATAACAGGATGTTTGAGGTTTGCTTTGTTTACCTAAACAGAATATAATAATTTTCTTTTTAAAACTAGCTCTTAATTATACGACAACCAGAAGTATTTCTGATGGCCTCTTAATTGTAGCAAATAAAGTATTTTCTTTATTAAATAAAATTAAAATATTTTCTTTAATTTAATGAAATTTGTGAGTTTGTGTGTTTGATTGGAAAAAAAATGAATGAGAATAAAATTGGTTTCAACTGAAAGTTTATTTTTTGACTTTTAAAGTCATGTAAAATTGATTTTAGTGTGATAAAATGTTCCGAAAAAACGGATGAGAAAGATTTAAAAGTAGATAATTTGTTAATTAAAAGTCTTATTCAAAGACTGAAAATCCATTTTTTAGGAAGAGCTTTTTTTTCCCCATGCTGCATAACACATTTTGTAAATAATATGTTAGCTTATTATAGTTCTGCAGTTGCGTGGTCAAATAGAGGAAACTTTTGAAATTTTAAGCTCAATTTATTTCATTACGAGAGGTATATATAGTACAAGGAGGAAGAGATGAGATACGTCAATCTACATCGCGCCGGCGTCCTGGCATAGGGGTAGCCTGTCTTCCCCGTGATCTCGGAATCCTGGGTTCTGGTTCGGGCATGATTGTTCTTGTGTTCTATCTGTGAGTTGCATGAATGAAAAGGGGTTGAGCAAGCGAATATGGAGCATGTCGTAGTCAAGTTGTACTCTTGGCCTTAGTTGTCGCTACTGAACAAACAAAGGAACGCTCATTTCGGTTTAAATCACTGACAGCCTCCTGTCAGAGGGCTTGTAAAGTGCCATAAGTAACAAAAACAGTCTACATCACGATATAAGAGTAGAAAACAACATTGGCTGGTTTTACTATAAGATTTCGACAGGGATTTCTTTGACACATGACATCTTAGGAAAGAGAAATTTAGACATTTTTAAAAGAATGTGCTCGCAATAATAACTTTTATCCCTTCACTCTGGAGCATGGGAAAATATTAAGGCTTGCAGTTTTATAAAGCGCATGGTAAAGGTAAAAAGTGGAATTGATCAGGAAATATGAGATAATTTTAGAATTAAGTTAATAAAGTTAAGAAGTTAAGATAAAAATTAGAAAATTAATCGGAATTAAAATTGTATAAAGAGATATCATTTTATATGTGTTGCCTAAGTTTATTAGCATGTTAAAAACATTTCTTTCACAGATGACTTTCAAATGATGTGTGTATGAATAATAACTTATTTTAATTTTGCCTAAATATATCATTTAAAATAAACTTAAAAAAGGAAATCTAACACTGAATTTAATACTTCAAATACCTCACTCAAAATTTCTGGGATTCAACAATATGAAATCTCACAATACGATTTTATGCAGTTTCTCCTTTAACATAGCGATTGGATATAATCATTAAACGAGCAAATTCATGCCGAAAGCTGACACCAAATGCCAGCCAAACAAGCCCAGTAATCTGGGCTACTGTTTATTATTCTGCGCTCTAAACAAATATGAACATTAAATGCACTCGTGCAAAGAGAAGGGTACAGAGCAGGCTTGTAGTCAGCGAGAGGTATTTTTAGAAAATTTCTATAAATACAAATTGCGCGGATTTCTCATTCTCCTAAAACAATAGTAGCGGAGAAGCAGAACTCGTCAGAGCTCTGTTATGTAAATAACACCTGACTTCGAAAAAATGTGTCATTGGATTATAAGCAAAAAAGCATTCACACCCACGCTGCTTGGCACGATTTTACTGAAGGACTATTGGCCTATTTCAGCACACCTGGACAATGTATATATAAAAGCTGAATTTTTTTTAAAAAAATACTTTGATATGTAACAATTACAGAATACAAAGTAACAAGAGATTCCTTTTTTCGATATTTAAATCCCTAAGAAAAAATTTGACAGGAAAGATAAATAATATATAAAGAAAAAACATGTTTTTTTTAACGCTTACGGAAACGGAAAAAGTTTAACAGACCACTGATACTTGTTTATGTGTTAAATAGGCATTGAGACATAGCCCATATTTTTCCGCCGAGATTTATCATATTGAAATTTAAAAGATTTTTTTCCTCTAAATCAGAATGAATAAAAGAAATATGTCCTAAACAGCAGTAACTGAAGAATAGTTCACTTTCATTTTTATAAAATAAGTCCAGTTAAGAAAAAATCGTGATTGATTTTGAAATTTTCAATTCTACAGATATTCTCTAATGGTAGCTACTCTTCAACCACAGTGCATTTAAAAAAATATTCGCAACAAAAAAAATGCAAGCGTTCGAATGTAGTGCAACATATGTAAATAAAATATAACATCGGAGGCAGAATTTCCATGCATTTAAAGAGTTCGGTTCTTGAGCCATTGCTTATCTGAAAATGCCTTTAGCAGCTCAAACATATGTCTGAAATAAGAAAATTTATACACTTTATATATAAACATTATGCAATTATTTATCTAACTTATAAACTATTTGAATGCAAACGGATAATATTTGGATTTATATTTTTGAAACATATCAAATCAAATTCAATTAAGTATTTTTGTTTAACATGATAATATTAATAGACCGGATACTATATATTAATTGCAGGACATGTCATGAAAATATTATTAAAAACGGAGTAATTTTTGGAAATACGAGGCGAAACAAAATATGAAAGTTTGCACTCTTCGTAGGTTGGAAGTTTAATAATGAAATTTTTCACTAAAAATTAATAGAAAATTTAATAATTTCGGAGCATATCACCGCTCTCTAAACAATTTTACACCATTTTAAAATTCAAAAAATAAGTTTTTTTTTAATGATACCAAATTTATTTCTTTACACTCTTTTTACCCTCTAATTTACATATATATAAAAATATTTTTAAGTATTTTTACGACAATATTTTTTATAGTTTTAGTTACTGCGTTTATACACACATGAGTTGAAACCATAGAGCAGTATATCAGCTCTATGGTTGAGGTAATATTTAACGCAATTTTTTACTGTATGTATGTTATTGCTGTTTTATGATAAAGAATAAATTGTT
The DNA here is from genome assembly GCA_026543055.1 of Argiope trifasciata. NCBI lineage: Eukaryota > Metazoa > Arthropoda > Arachnida > Araneae > Araneidae > Argiope > Argiope trifasciata. The sequence continues at coordinate 847,425 of JAPMOQ010010478.1, read as the reverse complement.
TAAAGGAAAAAAAAAAAAACTAGTCGAAGTAGGATCTTCAGCATGAGAAAATTACGAAATATCGAATTGGAAGTCCGAATTACTATCATATTTGTTAACTAAAAACGAATTATTAATCCTATAAAAATTATTGAAATTATCGATAATGAAAATCTTAGGATTGTATGCTAATTTATATTCATACTTATTATATTGCTTCTAATATTTTTATGCTTCTCATAGTTCATGCTTTTAATATTTTTAGAATCTATCTTATCTAATCCCTTGTTTTACTAAAAAAAAAAAACAATATCTAGAATTTTTCTTCCCACTTATTTCGGGCGCTCATAATTCAGTAACTGTTTAAAGACTTGTTTTTTTCTTAACTGAAAATGATATCTTACTATTCCAAGCTGCCTTTTCAAGGTCACAACCAAGGCACGTGTCCACACGTTCTTTTCGAACAGAATGTCACTTAAACTACGGAAGGTTAATCAAGTTTTTTTATGAAGAACAAAATGAAAAACTAAGAATTTTCACACTTCCCATTACTGACAGAACTGCATTAATATCAAAAAATAATTATATGCTCATTGTTTTATATGTTAAGTGTTAAGATTAAAAAAGTTAATATATGTTAAGTTTTATGTTAATGTTATAAGTTTATTAAAAGGTTATATGTTAAGTTTTAGCGTTAAAAAAACTTTAAACATTTTATGTGCCTTTTCAACGTATAAATAAAGTTATAAATAAATACCATGATATTTTTCAATTTTTTTTTCTTAGGTATAGAAAAAACGATATTGCATTGCCAGTTCAAGAATTAAATAAAGTCGCTCTACTGTCCCAATTTAACAAGGGGAACATATATAACATTCCTGCTTATAAATTCGAGGCAAAAAAAAAAAAAAAAAAAAAAATCCACGATTCTTGCAATTTTTTTATTCAAATAAGACACAAGATTCTTTGGACACATTTTGAGATATTACAAAGATTTAGCAGACTGGAGAAATATTTTTATGTAATATTAAAAATTAAAAAAGATTATTAAGAGGAAGTTCCGGCTAGAAGGGACGGAATTTTTTTGAACATATCTTTGTTAAAGAGAATTAGAGCTAAAAAGCTCTTTCCATTATTTTTCAAAATGGATTTACAATTTTTTTATCGCCATTTTTATTCGATGCATTTTTACCACCCTCTTTTTAAAGGCTTTTAAGAAAAATCAACCAAATAAAATCATGCATTTTAAGATGAATAAAAGAAAGAAAAAAACACTTAAAGGACAAGAGAAAAAACTTATCATTTCGGTTTCAAAATTATTATTTAAAAAAAATTCTAGCAAAGACAGGTAGAGTGTTTTGTGTAATCAGCCCCCGCTTTTTTTTTTTTAAACCACGAGGAGGGAAAAACTGAATTTTTTAAATTTTGAGTGTTTTAAAACAATTATTCGTTCACTATTTAAATTTTAAGCACTGGCAAATGTGTTCTTAAATTTATTCAATAAAGAGACAAATTAATACTGAGAATTTCATTTTCTTTAAAATTTGAAAAGTTAAATTAAAAATTAAACCTCGAAAAAATTTAACAAATAAAATTCAAGAAAACAACACCATAAATTGGAAAAATTCTACAGCTTACAGGATATGACACTTTTTAAATGCGGTGTGTACGACTAAAGCAAAATACTATTGCATAACACTGTATTTCCATAACGATTCCAAAAACAATAAAAAAAAGTATTTGGATAAACATACAAAGAAATTTCTTACCTAAGTATTATACAAACAAATTTTATCTTTTTCATTATCGCAATTTTACGAAACTATGATTACATTTTTTTTAATCAGAAAATCTTCAAGCATATATCATACAAACAAATTGTAATCAGCTTTTAAAATCATGAAACGAAATAAGATTACAGCACAAACAAGCAGCGTTGTAAATTTTAAGGTTAATCAAATAATAACTTTCTCAACGATTCCCAAATTTTGACTGACGTATAATAAAAGAATCACAAACACGCAGATATTCTATGGCTTAAGTTTGATTATTCTTCCTATGTGATATTTTGTTTCATTTTCACACATTTTTAAATGAATACTGAAAGTGTAAGATCATTCAAGTTTAAATATGTTCTGTTTCTACAGATGGTAGAGGACCTAGGTAGAAAAGGAAGGGACACTAGAACTTAACAGGCGCATAAACAATAAAACGAATAAAATGATGACAATAAAAGTCCCAATATCATGTAATTGTTTTTATTGCCGTATATGACGGAAAAGAAAAAGAGAATACCAAAGGGTTGCTAGATTTGTACTGGATGTTTAACCCTTAAATACATGCTTAGTTTTTTTAATTAAATAAAGTCGTAACTTATTATAGGAAAATAGTCATAGGTTACGTGAAAAAAAAATTGAAAAAATCAGATAATAATATACATTTATTTAGGAAAAAGTTGTATGTAGACTTTTTGGTAACATACAGTATTCCTCAAAAATCTAGCTTGTATCAAATATAACATCAAACATTAATAGCTTACCCTACAACAGATGAATCAACAATTAGTTAAAGGGAACTCGACAACAGAAACCATCTCTTCAAGTAATACATTGAATTTCATAATCTGCCACATTCAAATGTAAGAACGTGATATAACTCATCCGCCTAAACTAATGCAAACTTTTTCTTTCACACATATTAACTGTCTATTGTTATATAAACATGTGTTCTAAACGGACAGATTCAGGTTTTCTAATAAAATTAAGTGAAACTGGATGTGCATAATTTGCAACAATATGAATTTAAAGGTTAAAGTAACGAGACAAAAAATAACAGTGAATTAATTCTGCATTAAGGAGTTAGAAGATAAGGAGAAAGCGATAGAAAAGCTGTTTTATTAAGATTAAGAAATCAAATTAATTTCAATTTTAACTTTAACCTATAAGGCTAATATGACAAATCAGACAGGGATATTTAACACCACACCACACCTCCGTTTCTAGAGCTCATGTGGCTCCTTTCTGGTTTGATATAGATGTAGGTGGACTTTATTAACAAAATAAAAGCACACAACAATGAATTTGAAAGATACAGACAAATGACAAAATACATGAAAATACAACATAACAAGAAATCATAAATACTAGGAATGAGCAACATCTTGAGTACAAGAAACTGGATGAATGAACATACTAATATGAAGTATGAATGCAAAAAAGGGTTATAAATATTAGTTACTTGAGAGGGGGATGAAAAACAAGTTATGGATAAAGCACGAGATGAATTTTCAATTAACAATCTGTCTAACCGCTATTTTCATGTAAATATGCTCATTGAGAAAGAATTCAAAAATGACCGACTCTCTGCAAGTATTACATCTAAGATGGGTAAACCGTTTGGCTCGCCACACATCACGACGGTAAACAAATGAAAGTACAGGACGTGTGATTTCCAGCTGTCATAAAAAATAAATAAAAAGGGAAGCTTAAGGTTTCTACACGATTTCCACTCGTTTCGCAACTGTCGAGATCTGTTGCAGCTCACTGAATGGAGGGAGGCTCGCAAATTCTTTCAGATGCGAGTTGCATTTTCAGAATTGCATCATGATGGACGAATAGCAGAGATAAAGTGCGGTTTTCAATGCGTCATCAGTAAGAGGAATTCAACGTAACTAAAATATCCGAACGCTTGAAAAGTTTCTTCAAGAACGTGTTACTTAATTGGAACTGATAGAAATACATTTAACAAAAATCTTATTTAAAGCAATCATTAAAGAAGCTAACGCATTTGAGAATTAAGTAACTCATTATATAAGAAAATTGTAATACTTTTATGAGATGGCGACTCGCAATAACGATACTTAATTATTTCCTTAGACTTATTATTTATGGTGACTTAATTATTTATTATTTCAGATAATAAATTTTGACCAATATTGAAAAGTACTTTATCATTTATATATATATATATATATATATATATATATATATATATATTCATGCTTCTCTGGGTCTTTCAGGGTTTCTTTTCCTTCACACTTTTGTATTCTTAATTGTAATCAATTGGTGTGACCGAAAGGGCGCCAAAAATTTAATTCTGTCAGGGTAGACTATTAAAATCAATAAATCATGCCAATTTAGTTAAAAATACATTTAATGACATTAAAGGACATGATTTACAAGGGGATAAAACTATTTAGGACAATAACATTTAACATATATGCATTAAAATAATACTCTGGGACTACATCATGCTGTACGCTCGCTTCCAAGACATGAACTGACTGTTCAAAGCAACGGCCAATAGAGGGTCGAGGAAAACAGTTACGGTTACATTGGTCAGAAATTTTTGGATAATGGGCAGTATTTATTTTTTTTCTGAAGTTTGTTGAGTTGTAAATTTAATTTGCTGATGGCTGCAATTCATAACACGGACCCGAATTAGTTACTAAAAAGAAAAATTATTGTAAACGGCAATTCGTCTCTATCTCTCAAAAGGATCCAAAAAGTCGTTCCAAGATTTCAATGCCCACGAACAAAAATATTCCACCTCAAACAAAATTGATGCTCAAAGAGATGACTGATGTGCATGGGTACAAATTAACAGTGGATCAAATTAAACAGTTTTATTCTCAAAAGAACAGTTTCGTTTTTCAGAATATCAATTTACCCGTATTGTTATTGTACATTTAATTTATTAAATAAAAATTGATTACAAAAATGCTACCAAAATAATTTGCTTCCCAAATTTTTCGTGAAATACATTAATTTAAAATTTATTACCTGGTATTGGTTCACGGTTATGATTTTATTCAATTTCTCGAATTATTTTTCGATTAAATCGATACACATACTGCAAATGCAATTACACATGCTATCTAACTACAAGTTGTAGCATAATGAATTGTGCCATCAGTAATTTTCACTCAATATATGTAATGGATTTCCAAAATTATACTAGCGCGACGAATGCATTAGAGCATAAATGAATAAATATTAGTAATATTAATTCAAGATGTTTTTGTTATAAAATGCTTTCAGTTAAAGACTGTCCTAAGTAGGGATTAAAGCAGGCAATTTTAGTTTATCTATGACAACATAAAAAAAAACTCATTCTTTCTTTAGAGCAGATAATCTCAAGATAATTTTTTTTTTTAAAATTAATGTATTCCGTTTAATAAAATTAAACATAAATCTGAAGTCTTAAGGAATTTAGCGTCTGATTTCTTAAATTTCTATATTAATCCAAAATCGCACGGAAATTAATTAAAAAAAACAAAGATAAATGTAAATTTCATATTTGCATTGGTAAATGCGAGAACAATACCTATGTAATTCTGTAAAACGTGTTCTGGGAAAACGTGCGAAATAATACAATTGCAGATGGTAAATAACAACCTTTAATTCTTTTCTGTTAACGACATTTCCTCTTTGAAGACGAAAACAGCAAGCACATCCGTGAGAATTAAACTGTAATATCAACAGGCAATGTGCTTTACGGGTATGCATATATTTTTTGATTAACCTTTAGCATTCAAAGGCAAATATACAATTGAGACGTATTTAAAACGATAAGAGGATTATCTTATGGAGAGTCAGTCTTCCAATAAATAGTTAACTTCCCTGTCATTCTACTCAATGGTCACGTTTTTCTACTCGGATGATACTGCAGACAATATCATCCGTATACGACCTTTCATTATAGTCAGAAATTTGCAAGTAATTTCTGAAGATGTAGATATATCGGGATATTGGATGATCTTTTAGATAGCAGCGATAAAGCAAGAGAAAAAAGTTATGTAAAATTATATGGTTATGATTGTTTAAAGTAATTGCAAGAAAGAAATAAAAGCGGACAATCTATTTAAATATACGGGGGTGTTACTTAAAACGTTCCTTTGGTACACATACTACGAAATACAAGAATATGTAGCTTCGTGGCAAGTTCTCTTTTTTTTACTTTTAATATAAAAGAACTGTGACTTTTTTTTTTCGCAAAATTGTAATACTAACAGTGTTTAACCATTTTATTTACATTGTTTTTTACATCTTCCGCTATATTTTTCCTATTGCCAAAATTTGATCTTTTAGATATGTATTAATTAACCATTTTGCAATTTGAAGACTAACAAAATGTATTTTGTCCATTTGCAAACTTTGACATGAAAAGTTTTGATGTTTTTAAAATTTTAACTCCTTTTATCCTTCATTACCATATTTTTTATACCGTGAACCTGTTTATCAACCATAGGCTTGGCGCAGCATAGCCATACGTGGCTGTTGCGCCAAAAGAACCAAACCAACCAACCAACTGGTACACATACGTAACGTAAAATCATTTGTGCTTTATCAGATAAATGGTGAAGGAAGTCGTTATTAGGTATTTCCTTCAGAGCAGGTTCAATATTCCACACATGCCCTACAATTCTGAAGACACGGTCATATCCAAAATCATTTATTGCGTTTTCGAATCACCACTTTCAATAACAAGCGAAAATACAGATTGTTTGACGGATTTGATTTTACATTTGAGAGATCTGTTTTATAAAAATATAACTACAAACTCAAGTTTACTAACTAGATATACACATTCTTGAGTTAGCAGAGAATAGATTTCCAGAAGACCAAAATGTGATAGAAGTCAGCGATTTCAGTATAAAATGTCTCACACTAAATTCCTCGTCTCTAAATAATTTTTTAAAAAATTATTGTGTTCACAGACGAGCAGATGCAATCCCAAAAATGTAGAATTTCCCAATTTGAAAAGCAGAAATTTATAAAAAATTATGGAATCATATTTTTTGAGGGTTGCATTTCCAAGCATTGTATAATTTCATAAAAAAATTTCATTAGTATTTTTCTTGAATTGTATCATATAATTTCGTGATACATTTATTTTGAATTTCACCTACTAACGCTTCAAATTCAATGATTTATTTAATGTATGAAGTTTCTTATTTACAAAAGGGCTAAGAAGATGGAAACGCTTGACTTAATGTAAAACAGCTGAAATTACAAACGTGTATTAAAAGATTAGGAATTTCGCACGCAAAATAATAGTTTTATTCATGAGCATTATATGAAAGGAGAGGAAGGGATGTTTCAATTTCAGTTTCACAATGCTTAACACTTGCATCGCAAACCTAAATTTTCGATTTTAATCTTATTTTGCAAATTGCAAATTCTATATTCAAGGAAATAAGACAAATATTTATCAAAACGAAGACAGCAAGCAGGAACATGAATGAACAAATAAGAGAAACAGCGAATAGTTCTAAAAAGCGTGAAAATTCATTCACTATGCATAGCAAAAATTAAGAGGGATGTTATGTTCTTTTAATCGTAAAAATACTAAAGCGAAAGCAAAAAAACGAAAGCGTTTTGCAAAGCCTCTTTATTCAAAGCATCGGTTGTTTTCTTCATCTTTTCTCGGTTGTTATATTTTATTGAGACAGAAAAGTATGCCTAAAACACAGTGCAGGTATGGGTAAAGTCATATGACGGACTCTCCAACCCGCTCGAAGGCACACAGATAATTAATACAGAATGATCGGACTGCCGCTACAACACCACTGGCAGAAACCATGGCTGAGTCCTAAGGGCCATCACCGGCAAAGGTGAAATCCTTCCCTACGGATGTACGTCCCACAATCGATGGGAGGTGCTAAATCTCCACTTTTTTGTGCAACCTATAAGATGATGAGAACCAGCCACCATGCTGGAAGCATCTCATCGACATTTCGAGGTCTCCCCACCCCCCTCAAAGAATTCTCTCACAACAACATTGCCAATCACAAAGAGACACGCTCATTAACATGATAAATAATACTGGTGGCTAGATATAATAATACGATATTAAAATAACAGCAAAATATACAAGGACAATACACAAAATATAATAAAAGAAAATATTAAAATGCAAAAGTATCCAAACATCAACAATTAAGATTTTAAATTATATCTTCAATGCATATTTTCGACTTTTTTGCTATAACTATTTGTTTTCTTGGCGATGCTAAAACATATACAATGAATTTAAAAACCAACATTATAATTATTCTGCAGGTACAAGCGCGAAACACTGATACCTTTCTTTTACAATCAATGAAAAATAGAAAAACGTGAAAATTACCGCAAGGAAATAAATCCGTGATGTAAAATTTAAGAAATATTTGATATTCTAATCAAAAAGAGTTTTGCAATCTGTCTCAGAAGACGCGAATTCGATGAAGTAATTTGAATGGCTGCAGAAAATTTCCAAAATCCCTACACATTTTACGATGAGATCATTGCTATTCAAACGAACAGGTGAACAATGAGTCTTTAGGGCGTCTGCAATTTAGATGAGTTAAACCGCAGGTGGAAAACTTGAGGTTGAAGGCTGAACATTCGAACAGGTGAAATCGCACAACTACTGCAGAATGTAGGATGTATGAATTCATTACGCGGTATATTGAAATAAATACGCCGATTTGTGTTCATTTCTTGAAATATTAAAAATAAAAATCATCACAAGTTTTATTTAAAATCATCTTAACAATTTTTTCCCCTTACTTTGTTATATTAGCTGAATTATCAATTATGTACAAGGGTTAGGAACTAATGGCATCTTCATGATGTGTACCATGACTACTGTAAAAATAAAAAAATACAGCTAAAGAAAACATCATTGTAACTTCATAATTTTTTTTGCTTGCGAGTTCAAGTCATTGAAAAAAAAGTCAATCTTATTGAAAAAAGCTATTGCATGTATTTTGCTTTCATGTAAATCGAAGCAAAATATTTGCTACATTTATATTTTAATGATGCATTCTTAAAAGTATGTAAGGTATGATAAAATAGTCCTCGTACTCAAATTAATTATTTAACGAAACTTTGACAAATTAGCATACATTAAAAATGCAACTATCAATAAATTAGTATCTACATTTTGTGGAATATTATTTTTGCCACCAACGTCTTACGGTGATATTTTCTAATATATATGAATAATCACAAACCGACCAGCCGGAAGGCACTCTGAAAAATTTGAATGACCGAATTGCCGTAACAGCAACACTAACAGGAAATGTGACCGAGTCCTAAGGCCCATCACCGGCCACGATACCCTTCCCAAAGGAATTATGTCCCGCCATTAGAGAAGCTAGACCACTGCCTTATTGCGTTTTAAAGGAGTGGGGCGAGAAACAACCACCATATCTGAAGTTTCTTATCCTCAATTACGCGGTTCCCCCCACCCCATGGATTGAATATATATGAGTAAATACATTTGATTTCTACCGAAATTAAAATGTGTTAAATAATTTATAGATATTGATATTTTTATCATAAAATCTTCAAATAAATATACAATTGAAAATTCACAGAAAGTAAAGATGATCCAACTCATATTTTTTAAAAATAAAATATTCTTAATAGAAACGACTTGTAAAATGGCAACATAAATATTATATTAATAGAAACAATGGTCGAAATGCCTTTGTACTGATAATGCATGTTCATAATTTAAAAACTGAAAAAAAAAATCAAATTAATTTTTGTTAGATACAATTCAACGACAATAATGCCAATTTTTTTAATGAGAAGTCAGGAACAAACTGATTACTTGGCACTTGATGCCATTTGCTCCAGAGAAATTATTCTCCTCATTCAAGTTTGTTAATAAGAGGATTTAATTGCATTTTTAAATAACAAGGATGGTAAGATATTATTCTTAATAAGATTGCCTTAATTTCAAATTTACATAATTCCTTTTGTTACGTAATTAAAAGGAAAACACGAAATTAGCTATACTGAATATACTAAGAATAAAATAAAATGGGAATTAAGCAGTGCATGTTCAGAATAACATATTCAAAGTAATCGTAGAATATTGTAAATCGTCATTGAGGATTAATTATATAAGGATTAACAGTCACTGAACCTCGAACTCCCATTTCTGCAATAATAAATTATAAATGAGCATTATAAATGTATATTTCTAGAATTTTGTAACTAAATGCTATTATTTGTTGTGAAACCAGAATACGAAACGGATGCCGATGATTTTATTTATTATTATATACTTTGATGTATATTGACTAATTATAAATTGCTTCATTTTAATTATATTAACATCACGTTTTGAAGCAACACTAAAATTATTTTGGGACGGACCTCAATATTTTCAACCGCGGTCAAATGACGGGGTCGATACCTGAGCTGGCACCCTCGCCTCTCCAAACTTTCACTCCACACCAGCGGGAGGATGTTTGGCCCCGTTTTAAAGCCACTTACACGGCGGCTCTTCGCAGTATCGGGACTCAAACCTATAACCCTCCGGTTCCGCAGCCGAGACCTTACCACCAGGCTGCCGCGACCCATAATTTGTGTCGGATTTCTAGGAAAGCAACTGCCTAGGGCCGTTAAAAGGAAGAAAAAAAGCCATAAATAAATAGATTTTTTAAAAATATTTATTAGCTCAGTTATTTAATAAATTCAGAAAAAAAATCAAATTATCTGAAATATAACATAAAAATAACATTAAAATTTTGGAATTATAATTGATTAAGTTTGATTAAGTTTTTATATATTTCATGACAAGTATCTGCTTATATAATATAAAATATTTTATATACTGTTTATCTATACTTATAATAAAGCTCAATGTGTGTGTGTGTGTGTTGGCGCTCTACAGACCAGACCGTTGGACCTACAGCTACCAAATTAGGTACATGTATACCTTGGAGGTTGGGAATGTGCACCTCGGAGCCCTTTTTTCGAATTTTTAATTAGAATTGGAATTAATTAAAATTTAAGCGAAATTTCGATGATTTTCCGCTATAACTTCCAAAAATATTATCGCACAAACATGATTTTTACATCAATTTAAAGATTAAAAAATTAGTTTTCTAATGGTATCTTTGTTTTAATGTATAACTTAAGCTTCTATTTTTAACGAATTTTTAAAGAAATATTTTAACCATGTTTTACAACAATATATTTCGGACAAAACAATAAAATTTAATCTGCACGTGCACGTCAAGGGGGAAAAATTAGGTTTGATCAGCGTGTTGCCATCCTATTGACGGAAGTTCAACAACAACAACAAAAAAACAACTATCATTGCAAATTAAATCCAAAGAAATGCCACTTTTAGCACGTGACTGGATAAAATAAGAGAAATATAATATGTGACATTTTCTAAAATAAATAATGAACGAGCAAAGGGGAAAAAAGTAGCTTTTATTAAACTGCTGAAATCACACTGACAGAAGTTCAAATTAAAAAATAAATTAACTATGACTGCAAATTAAATCGAAAAAAAAAAATGTAACATTCACCACGTGATTGGAAGAAATTAAATAAATATTAAATGTTATGTTTTCTAAAAAAGAAATACAAGACAAAGGTTTCTATGATCGTTTGCAACATCTATATCATTAATTTAGTAAATCAGTGTTACGTGACTTTCGAGGTTTAAGTATATCTGGCAGAGAAATTATAAAGAGAGCAAGGCACATAAGTATTTAATTGAAAATCTTAGACCCCATTACTCTTGGCGAACCAGCTGGTCGCCAAAGGCGTCTAGTATAATATAAAAAACGAGTATCTCCTTATACTTGTCAGCAAGTATATTGTCAACAAATGTGAAAATCACACAATGATGCGTCATAACAAATGAATAAATCATATGCATTTTCGAAAAATTACAAAGATAAACAGAAAATTAACCTCAAATAAATCTTTAACATGATATTAGAGGTAAAAGAACTTTTATAATTATAATCAATCCAACATAAGAAATAGTCACCTAAATATGGAGTAAAAGAAAATCAGCGCAGTTGCCCAAGTCATAAAATTATAGCCCCCCTAAAAAAGTATGGCTCCCTTTTTTTTTTTTTAAGTTCGTTAAAGTTTTATTTTGTTTATGTTAGCATAAAGGGGGCAACATTTTTACGTTTTCTTGCCCCGTATATAGTTTTGATTATAAATTTTCTATTTAAATTTCCGTCATAAGTATCGAAAAGTTGATCCGTTCTAGGGGAGTAGGTATTCGTAATTGGAATTTAGAATGAGTTTTTCACAATTTCAATGAAATTTTTAATCAAGTAAAAAATTAATCTAAAATTTTCTTCATACTCTTCTTGTAACATATGATTTTAGAGAAATATTTTTGTACTATTTGTTTCCAAAACATTTTTTTAATGATATAATTTTAAATTTAAATGCCCTTTTCTAAAAATTTTAATACATCCATTAAAATTCGTTCCGAACACAATTTTATAAAAATATTTTTCCTCATAGAACCGCATAATAAATGAATAATTCAATATATTTTGATGAATATTTTAATATGGATATTTATATGAAATGAATATTTTAAATATATTTTGTACGACTAAGCAGAAATTATAAGATCATTCAGATTATTAAAGGTAAATACTTTAATATAATCCAAATCAGCAGGTTTTATAAAACCATAATAATGTTTTCAGATTCTTATTCCTTCTGAAAAATGCTCACTGTAAAAATCTTTAACCCTTATTGTGGCAAGATTACTTTTTTGAAGAAAAGAAAGAAAGAAAAAAGTATATAGGTGGCTTCTTTGGGCTATAAAAAACGTCAAAAAATAATAAAAAAAAAAACCTTTATATGAAATGTTTTGAAAAACAACATGTATGTAGGTTAAAAATTATTTTATAGTTTTCATATATTTTTATAAAGTGGTATGTATTGTATACTATACAAAATGAACATAAGGGTTAAGCATAGAAAAAATGGCTGTCACAATTTTGTTCGATGAATTAAGCCTAAATAACTTTAAAATTACAATATTTTGAACTGCATGATCGAATCTCTCTTTATTTCTTTTTTATTAGCAATTCATTATTATCATGTATTTGGTACAGCTTAGTCAGATCAACTCTAGTGACATTAAACTTCAAACAATAAAAAATATAATTCATGTGGTTCATCTCATTAGCATGTTGTTAATTTTAAATCTGAACGTAGAAACATGCACTAAAATGTTACTAGATTAATAAAGAAAGACATATTATATTAGATAGAGTTTTGAATTAGTTAGCAACATTTCGCAAATCAATATCAAAATCTGATTAATTTTTTTTTAAAAAAAGAGGTAATTTACAGGTATGCAAGAGTAACCGAACAAACTTTTAAGCAGACAATGCTGTGGTAGGAAATCTTCATCAATTTTGAAATAATTTTTAATGCATAAATTTCTGTATTGAAATCCATCATTGAATTTTCATCTGAGCAGCTGTCAAAGATGTTGAATGCATCAAAGAAATGCACCGAATGGGAATCCCATCAATAAAAAAATTAAACACTAATGTCCAACACATGCCGCGGTGATTCAGAACTGCCACCTTCAAATGAATAACTTTTAAAGCCACAATACTAACGAAACACTTCCTCTTTTAGATTGATAAGGAAATGAGATTAACAGTTCGGCCATATTTAGTTCAGAAACAAGAAAAAGTAATATTCGCATAGGATTAAAGATGAGATTAGTTGTTCCCGCTGCCTGATAAACGTCACATCCTCTCTGATGTGCGTCATTGGACCAAGGCCCTCTTCCGGCCCAATTGAAAGGCGACCACTCCCCATAGGGGAAGGTGGGTAGAAGCACACGTGTGGGGAGAAAAAAAAAATATTTTTTAAAAGACAGATAATCTTAAGTATTGGAATAATGAAACCATTAACTTTCACCGGTTTATTAAGGGTAACTTAAAATTAGGTGAAGGTTAAAGAGTGAAAGATGCATAATAAGAGAGTTCAGTGATTTATTAATGTCTAGGATTTTAAAGATATAATATTTTTGAAATATAATATCAAATTAGAGGATTAATAAATTAATAAAAGAGCCAGATCATTAAATATTTAAAAAAAAAACGCATTTTAATAGCAAAGTTTAAGTTTACTGCATAGTATATTATATGAATATATTACATTTTTTTTACTAAGAAACATAAAAATATAGCTTATGTCGCACCAAGGTCATTGATATATGTTCACAATAACTTGCTTTTCGTTATTCCAAATCCTTATTCTCTATCCTTTTTACCTTATTCTATTACATTTTCCTTATCCATATAAGCATTTCGTTTCGCTTTAAGATTTTAAGACTGGGGCAGTGTCGGATTATGGAAAGTATCCTTCCCCCTCCCCCCTAAAATTATCAATCAAATGTCAAAAAAGGTATTGCAGTAAGACAATTAGCAGACGGATATATATATAATTATCTATGATTAACACATTAGGAAAAAATATTAGCATTATTGCTGATTAAAACGTTAACAAATTACACAAAATAATTGTAATTTATCTTCTCACCCAAAACTGAAATAGCTGCATATTCAATTTATCATGTTAAAATATCCATCATTATATTATTATTTATAAACATGGAAATAAAAAAATAAGCAAAAATAAAACATAAATTTTATAAATTCCATTTAGAATAGCATTTGCATTTATCAGTCAAATATGTCGTTTAACATTTAAATTTATGACATTTCCGGTATTTAAATCAACGTGAAACTGAAGGCTTCATGGGAGAAAAAATAGTAAGAAGAATTTCCCTTTTTAACCTATCGATACTCTTTATAGTTAAGGTGAATGATATAATTTTTTACTCACAGAAGAACAGTTCTTAACGTTATTTCACATACATTTAAGATATCGAAAAATAAATATATATTATATTATAGGAAAGCAGATATGCTTCAAGGAGCATATAAAAGAAAAAAATGATGAAATCTTACTACAAAGACTTACTTTCCTCTTAATCAGTCACAGTTTAAAATGTCTACACTGAGCAAAATTTCAAGAAACCACATTTTAACAATTATTATCAACAGAAAGTAAATAAATCTCAAGCAGAATGGACAAGAATACTTCCATTTTTTTATTTATTCATTTTTGATATAATTCGTCATGTTGTTCTATTAATATTTTCGAGGAACAAACAAGAAATACATCAACATGAACATCTATGAAAAACAAAAATGTCTCTAGAATTGAAATAAAACTAAGATCAATGATGGGAGAAAAAATAGTAAGAAGTATTTCCCTTTTAACCTATCAATACTATTTATAGTTAATACGAATGATATAATTTTTTATTCACAGCCGAACAGTTCAAGACACCGAAAAATAAATATACATTATATTATAGAAAAGCTGATATGCTTTAAGGAGCATATACCAGAAAAAAAATGACGACGTCTCATTACAAAGACTTAGACATGCACATCTATGAAAAACAAAAATGCCTCCAGAATTGAAATAAATATAAGATATCATAAAAAATCTAAAATATCGTTTTAAAAAATACATATGCATTATTTTCCAAAACAGATCCATAAATGATGACTTCAATGCAAATATAAAAAATACAAGGATTGAAAAAATGATAAAAAAATTAATGAATATTTTTTCAACCGATAGTATTAATAAACACAAATTTATAAATTATTAAGATATATAATAGTTATACCTTCATAACTGAAACACAATCACGCAATGCAAAGAACATCTTTCTTACAGTTTCTTTTTTTACCCATCGCCTTAGTAGAATAGTAATCGAGGAAGAACACACTACACGACGCATCCGAAGTCAAATAAAATAGAATACAAGCGTGAGAGAGAGCTAAAAAGAAATTAATGGAAGAAAAAAAAAAACTTTTTTAACTCGACGAATAAAAAATGTGACTTGTTGACGCTACGGAGGAACACGAGCGTAAATAAAATCCTTGGGTGTGACAAGAGAGGTGAATTAAAGCGCACAAATACTATCGTGAAGGTTAAACTACAGAAAATGATATGCGCTGCAGCCACCATTTGATTTCAATTTTGAGAGTTATTTGCAATGGCATTTGTATGCCAAATCCAACAGAAATAAAATTCCACTTGACGCGTCATTGGAAAGGTAAAGAAATTCTGTATTTTTTTTATTCACTTACAGCATCGTATATTATAAAACACTTTTTTTTTCTGTAATGATCGTTAAAGAGGAATGTTTTTCCCGTTTTACTTTCTTTTTTTTAGGAATAAATAGGAAGTTTTTCAATGTTGTCGATTAATGTCGATGTGGTGGACGCTGAAAGTGTCTCTTATCGTTATGAATAATTCTTATGCCTTTAGAAATAGTTTTTTTTGTTGTGTCTAGTTATGTAATATCCATTCAGTTGTTATATCAGAAATTCATTATTCTTTTTATTTGAAATTGTTTTCTGTTTACTTTAAAATTTATTAGTATTTGTTACCGATATAAGAGTTAATAGCATTGGATTTATTTTTTGAGAATATTCAGCTGTTTTTACTCAAATTATTTAAAATACTTATGATATTAAAGTTAATTATTATATAAATACTAATATGCACTGGAATTTTTTTCACTCAGGTTAAGAATACTAGAACTGATAATTTTCATTGAATATATTTCTCGTGATACAGAACTATATATAGTAGTTTGAAATCGGTTATTGTATTACACTTGTTTTCTCTTTGGCATTTTGATTCCAAAAATTGAGCTATTAATCATTCTTTTCATTCATGTTTTCAAAAAAAAAAAAAAAAAAAAACTTACACAGTATCTTAGAACAACATGAAATAATAGTTGGTACGCGGATATTCGGTGTTTTATAGAGCACTAAACCGTAATTACATTTTAGCTCATAAATGCGATTACCAATTCAGAAAAGCAATTTATTTACTTACAATTACAGCAATTCATTTATTTACATTTCTCAATGACAGAGATATTATCCTTTTTTTAGTAATCAATTTTAATATTAACATTACTGGAATACTTACAAACATAATCAAATGATATAATTTGACAGAAAAATGAATTTAATCTATATAAATTCTTTGACATCAGAACTGAAATCTCATGAGAATTTGATAATGGATTTCGTTTTCAATACGGTAATCGATTTTAATATTAAAAAGAATAATCGATCTCAATCATTGCTTAAAAAGAATAAAGTAACTCTCCTCTCAAGATTTATTGCTTCATTTCTAAGGTTTACGGACTATTTATCCTACAGACAGAAACAGTCTAGGCTTTCAGAATTTAATGGAGACTGGATGAAAATATAAAATCGATAGATATGAAAACCAATAAAACAGTTTTATGACCGTGTTTATAGAAGTAGCTATAAATAAGTATAAAATCTGATAAAATTTTGAATTCTAGTTCACACGATAAAGGCTCACAATCATTTTAACTGTTTCAAAAAGAAATTAAATATGCTGAAAATTTAAAAATATTGAACTCTGCTATCGAAAATTTCAGATTATCATGTGAGACAATAGTTCTTTAAGTCATGTGATATCAATCAGACCGAAAAATATCATGTACTCACATGACTCATAGCAACAACATGTAGAAAAGG
>JAPMOQ010010478.1:796257-829942 GCA_026543055.1 Argiope trifasciata | reverse complement strand
ATAAGTCGCCAAATGTGGCAACTTTCTTTATCTTTTTCTAATAACTCTAACAGCGAAAGATTGACACCTCGAAAGTGATATATCGTCAATTTTTTGCCTTTGTTTCTTAAGGCTTCAAAAATCCCAAACCAAAACAACAACATGTTCTCACATGATAAAAAAGAATGTTCTTTGATCTAATGACAAAAGCGAAAAAAAAATGATATTGTCTTCCGATTTAATATATGAAATCAAAGTAGTAATTTAAATATTTTCTATTTACCAATGTCAAATTACTGAAAAATATAATATAAAAAAAAAAGCATTTTAGTGAATTAATTGAAAAAAAAGCAAATCGTTCTTAAAAAATAATCGAACCAAATTATCTACCAGATATATTCTTCAAGCGCCGAAAAATAAAATTAGTTCAACTGTCAATACAGAGTTTTTTTTTCACTTGTTGCCAATATCAATACATTAATTTAAATTTCCCATGAATTCCAGGTCATGTTTTCAATAAGAACTACTACCAATTACATTTAGACCCTGTTTGATTAATTAAAATAGTAAAAAAACGAATTCTTACTGAATTTTCATTTCGCGAACATTAGCATGAGAGGAATAAACAACAAAACGCTTACGTGAGTTTATGACGCTAATTCCCGCTAATGCACTAATCTTGTTTATTGAGAACAACATCCATAAAGTACTTTCCAAAGTGGATAATTTCCTCAAAAAACAGAAACCGCATGATCTCCCATGTGACTCCATGGAGCAGGGTTTTTAAGTACACAGATAAGAGCGGACGACAAATCAATTCAACAACCTACTCGTTGAAAAGCGAGATTTTAATCCGGAATGTGTAATTTCTTGCACGATAAGATCAGAATTCAGGCGGGAGTGATTTTTTCCCCAGTTCTGAAAGATAAAGAACAATGCACCATAGGTCAAAGCGTGTACTGCTGCTTTAATGAGGAGTCTGAAGAAAACAATTAAAATAGGTTGACACTTTCAATGTAAAAGTAAAAGACGGAGAGGAATATTAAAGATAGCTTTTTAACGATAAATCATTTCCTTTATTACTTATTTTTTTATTATTTTTTTAACACTGAACAATTATAAATAAATTACAGAATAAATTCGGGAAGTTTATTCAATTCAGGGTAAATAATAACTGGATTGTCATGGTTATATCTGGTCATTATAAAAACATAAATATTGAAGATAGAGGAGTTTTGATTATGCTTTATATTTCTGAACCAGGGTTTATATTTTATTTTAATTCAGCAAGGAGAAAATAATTTTTCGATTAATTAAGACAGAAGTCTGAAATATTTACCGTTTTTAATGCCCCAAACTGCTTTATCATTGATAAAATATAAAAGAATTAAAAAAAAAATTAAATAAACAACTTTAGACAATAAAAATTTAACAAATTTCAAGTTTCCAAGCTTGAATAATTTGCATTTAAAATAATGAATATCGTTCCAATAAATAAAAATATACCCCACAGTACATTGTCGATAATTCGGAACAGCATGTATTTCTGGCATAACATATGCAGATTTCTTAATCCATGAATTTCATTCGATTACTTAATGAATATTTATGCAAAGAAACATCGAGAGAGGAAATCTATTCATGACTATGATATTTAGCATTTACGTCATTGGTTTGATAAATTTCCAAGATCAAATGTAGTATTACATTGAACATATTATAAATATTAATTTATGAAGCAAGAATTCATATCAAGTGTTTCAAGTCTGACTGTATAACAGTAATAGTCAATAAAAATTCACCAATCTTGACTTAGTCATTTTATACATTAAGCTTATACAATTACGAAAACGATTACATAACATCAGTAAATAATAAGAATGAAGCAATCTTTTAAACATATTGCAAACTGATCAAATTTGCCTCTTTTTCATGGGCGTTAGCTTCCTAGTATGGTTATATAATACAGTAAAAGCTGCTTATTCGCGGTTCCTTTATTCGTGTTTTCACTATTCGCGGATTAAAAAAATGCGACCCAATTCCTATATTCGCGGCTAAAAATTTCTTTATTCGCGGATCTAATAAGTACATACATAATAATAAAAGGATTCCAATAGGTTTCCAACCCAATATTCTTTGTAAATGCCGTCAAATGAACTATTAAAAAAAGTAAAATAGATCTTATTACAGTATGTTGTTAAATGCAAACTGCAAACATAGCCGAAATCGCGAATGGAATAGGACGACATGGGTTCGAACAATGAACAAGTGACATTCAGGAATTGCTTGAATCGCAAGATGAAGATTTGACTGAAACCAACTTGGAGGAAATGTTAAATTCACAGCCCATTGAAGAAGAGGCTTCAACAAGCACTGGAAACGTGACATTTCATTTGAAAAATCTTAGTGAATGTTTAAGAATGGCAAATGAGCTTTGCGATTTTTTTATGAACATTGATCCGTCTATGGAACGAAGTCTTATTTTTTAGAGGCAAATTGCTAATGCGACTGCTGCGTATCAGTCTGAATGGAAGGAGCTTTTAAAAACTGCCAAGCAAGAGAAAATTACAAAATTCTTCAAACCATTGTCCAAGCCATAAGATAATTAATCAAAATGTTCAAAAACTTCGATTAAATTGATTTGTTTATACATTTGTTTTCTGTTTTATTTTGTCACCTAGGAACGTATCCCCTATATTCCGATATAAATTACCATTCCGTATTCACGGTTTCTGTATTCTTATGGAACATACATTTATTCTGTATATTTATGGAACATATACCCCGCGAATAAAGAGCTATAACTGTAATATATTCGTAAAACACAACGTAAGTGGAATACTCTTACATTTTACTCTAGCATTGAAAAGATCTTATATTCCTTTTTGTGAATAAAATAAAATAATAATATTAAAAATCACATAAAAATTATAATAAATGCATTTTTAAAAACGTGCCTTATGTTCTACGCGACTTTAAAAAATAGAAATAAAAATATTAGTTTATGCTTGAATGCACTTCAAGATTTACAGCAGTAGCTAGCTATTATCATTTAATGTACAAATAATAGCACTAAAATAATGATACGAATTATACAATTTAAAAATAAATAATCAATTTCGTCGATTATAAAGGAAGATATATAGACAAATCAAATAGTTGACAATTTTTTTTTTTTTAAATAGATTGCAATATGCATTTATAAAGGCTAATTGAAATAAATAAGCCACATTTTTGTCAAATAAAACAGGCTGCAAACTTTTCTAAATATCGCACACAAAAAGAAAGCAAAATGTAACGAACTTTCCAGATGCATCGAAAATTATTTGGAATAAGTAACAAAAACAAAAATTGTTCTTCTCTAAAGGAATTCAATTTCCAACATGATACTGAAAAATTAAGAAAAAATTAAACGCATTTCGATATGTAAAAACAAATGAATAATTTTTAAAAAAGCGGTTTTTCAATCTAATTATAATTTAGTAAAAAATTCTAATTCAGCGAAACAAAGTTTATAAATTCCTAATTGCAATGCCGTTTTGTAATAGTCAATATCCAATCATAATATAGTCCAATTAATATATTAGCCTAATCAATTAATATTGTAATGATTGTTAATTTGACACAAAGCATCTAAATTATTCTCTAAACTTTCTTAAAATACAAAAAAATGTTGCCTCAATAATTATTTATCAATTTCTTTTTTGAAAGAAACTTTTTTTTCTTTCAATATACAAATCAACAGAATGCAGATTGTTGGGTGCAAATTCTAGCGGTAAAGAAAATGAAAATTCACTCTATTCCAGTTCTTACTTTATAGAAGATGCAACAG
Organism: Argiope trifasciata; assembly: GCA_026543055.1. NCBI lineage: Eukaryota > Metazoa > Arthropoda > Arachnida > Araneae > Araneidae > Argiope > Argiope trifasciata. The sequence goes on along the minus strand of JAPMOQ010010478.1, from coordinate 826,131 downwards.
ATCTCAATGAAAAACTTCAAACTTATTTTGTTTGTCAAAACGCTAATGACAAGTGAGAAAATTCATTTCTTAAAGTTATACCAATTAATACTTGCAGAAAATAAGTATATCAGACGAAAAATTTCTTTTTATTATTGTAGTCCACTTGCATGCATTTAAATTGCATAAAATGAGATATGCATAATTCATACTCAAAGTATGCAATAAACAATATGCTTTCCAATTTTCATAATAAATTAATTATATAATTTAATAATCATTTTTAAAACTATGCACTATTATATTTTAGGAGTGTTTTAAATTAACTTGCACAATTATTACATTTGATTGAATTTCCGTCAATATCTTTAAATTGGCAAAAATCTCATTACCAATTAAATTTTGTCATTACTTACATGCACTCTTGCGTCTAAAAAGCAAATTAAATATATAAAACGAGTAAGTAATTTAAATTTAACGTGCAGGGCTGAAGTTAAAATTATTAAATGTTAATTAATTTTAAATTGCTTAAATTTCAAAAACAAGCTTTAATGGATTGAAAAACTTATACCTCAAATAGTTTTTTTTAAAGAAAGTATCATTACACAGATTAAATCACAGAATGACTAAATTTATTTTTATCACTTTATCACCATTCTGTGCGATCATGTGTTTAAATTTTGCAATTCATACCAATGATTTTGTAACTTGTTTTTCAACTTTAAATGACTTTTTTTTCTTTATTTACTGCACCAGATATTTCACTGTTTTGATTTTTCAAATAACACAATTAAGTTTTAAACTTTCAAAACTTAAAAAAAAAATCTATGCCTTCTGCTTCAGTGCGTCTGAAATTTATATTTTACAATAAATGGAATCCATTTCTGCTAATAATAAAATAATAAATTTAAAGTCAAAGCGGAAATAAATTCGTAACGTAAGTTGGGATTTTTTTCCTGTATTGAAACCAATAGCGGATTTAATATGTTATGCCTTAAACAGTGCCCATTATCAGGCCTTTCTTCAATAATTTAGCTACACATTTTCAGCAAATTCTTAGATTAAATTAGAATAATTAAAATGTTGATTAATTATTTTTATTTTAATAACTTTCAAAAAGAATGTTGTTATTCATTTTTTATTTATAGTAAAAATAATATATTTTTAATTTGGAATCATTAAAACATCTAAAATAATAAAATTCATGAAAAATCAATCACTATTATTAGCAAATGATTTCCTTATTTACAAATAAAAGTATTTGATTATGAATTTAGATCACAAAGAAATAATTAATTTCAAATAAATACACCATTCAAAATTTTTATTTTACGGGACCTTAAAAGACGACTATAACACATTCTAGTTAAAGAAATAATAAATGTTTCAATGTATTATAAATAGGTTATTAATTTAAACTATTTAATAATTTAAAGCAAACATATTGTACATTTAATATTTTTCAATTTATAATATTTGTATTATTTACAAATTTATTTGCCAAAAAAGTATAACATTTTATAATTGGCTTGGGGGTAACCTTAATTTATAGAATATAAATTCCTTACAAATTAATTTGCAAAAAAAAACATAACATTTAAATACTGGCTTGGCAGTACCCCCCCCCCTCTCCCCACACACTCTATCTTAGTGGCTCTAAGCAGCTGTCTAGTCAGAAATAATCCACTTGCCTGAAACCCATTCATAGCTGGTGTTACAGATACGAAATCTCACGCACTACAGCCGCTTTTACACGTTTTCTGGAGCCAGAATAATTGATGAGCTAACCTAGAGGAGAGATCTAAATGAAGGGAAACTACTTACATGGATAAAAATGTTCTTGAAATTTGAAGAGAACCAACAAAGAATTTTGTGAAACACCAGGAAAATGTAGAAGACTGGATCATATAAGCGTTGTAATACTATACTTGCGTCAGCTAACATATGACGTAATGCGCATCAATCTTTGTTACTTAATGTGCGTATTCACTCACTGTACATTACGGCGACAAATTATGACACTATGACATAATTCCCCAAGATGCTGCATGAATTACCGAAGAAATGAGGTTAAATATCCATAGGATATGTGTGTAAAAGATAATATTTTACCATGTACAACCAATTCATTAAAACAGAAAATATAAGTCAGAAGATATAAATATTTGGATTGTTTATTTTGAAGATGGCTGTCCATATTTTTTAAAGAAAACAAATGAGATCATATTACTTATGATTAATTTAATGTAATTTTTTAATTAAATATTTAATAAATGATATCTTAAAATATAATAATACCTTTTCATATTAAAATTGCCCAATAAAAGAAATTTCATAGCTACAACTTATGAAAGCGGTACAATTTCCATAGACATAAATGGTGTGGGTCATATGGTTACTTTTTTTATATCTCATGTGGCGCAGATACACTTACTTATTTTCTTTTCTTTCAAAAATGGATTATTTCATAGTAGCATAGGACAGCGATACAAGTGAGAAGAAATAACGTATCAATATTATATTACAACAATTGAAATACGAAATAATTGCAATACCTTATGCTAAGATATATTCACAATATAAATATAATTAAAGTTCAAATGTTAAAAAAAGTTATATTTCTTATTTTATAAATTATTCTTTATAAGCAAAATTGGATGAATATTTAATAAATTTTAAATGATATTTATTTTTTATTATTGAAATTAGATTATTTTTATAACTGACTAATTATGAATATTGTGTAAACCCTTTTCATAATTAGTCAAACTGCCAAAATTATATTTCATTTTGATGAAATTCATCTATTAAAAGATATTTTTTATTATTGAAATTAAATTATTTTTATAACTGACTAATAATGAATATTGTGTATACCCTTTTCATAATTAGTCAAACTGCCAAAAATATATTACATTTTAGTCAAATTCATCTAAAAGAATTTTATATAACAAAATGATATATTAATAAACTATAAACAGTATTATCAGGTCTTTTATAAATTAGATTTTTGAATTGACAAATATGATTAATTAATTTTTCTGAAAAAAAAGTCTTTCACTGCTTTTAAAGCAGACGATTCATTTGCAAGGCAAATAATATTTTTACACTTTAACTAGAATAGATTAACATTCTCGAAATTCGCCTAACAATGAAAACTATCCTTAGATATTTTTTAAATGCCATAAACATATATATGCCTAGATATCTGAGTGAAATTAAAATTTACAAAATTTGTCGAACAATACAAAATTATTCCAACATTTCAAAAATATTAATAAGAACAATATATGTGTAGACATTTAGAAAGAAATGTTAAATTCTATTTTTGAGAAAGTACCAATATGTGTAGACTTAATTAAATTCAAACAATTGAATTGCACACATGAAAGTTAATAAAGTTTCTAATTAAATTTCTTTTATTTTATATGAGATGCAAATAAAGCAATATTTAAAAACTAGAATTTAAACCTAGATCGAAACGCAGCACATAAGAATCACTGAAACTATAAAATATTTTCAAATTAAAATATGTAGAGAATGATTTTAAATGATATCGAATAGATTGATGTATAACGATACTACAATAAATTACACTTTTTACATTTATATTTTTTAATTACCAATCTTTAATTAGGACTGTCGCGAGCTCACTTTACCTTTTTCACAGCTCAATCTTACAGAGTCAAACTTTTTAAAAAAAAAAGTGTAACAGAATTTAAACTTTCAAAAAACACTGCGCAGTATCGAAGCAAAACAAAAACCCAGACCTCGAACCGAGCTTGATTGGCAGACCGCCATTATTCAGCCTATTTCACAGACAGGGCCAAATCGGTTACTAAGGTGTGCAGGCGTTCGAACGTGCGCATTTGGAAAGTAATCGAATTAAAAAAAAAGAAATAAAGATTTAAGAGAAGTGGGCAAGACAGAAAAAAATGTCTGTACACCTGATAATGGACGAACGCCAAAATCGATAATCTTCTTTTCTTTTAAAACCCTTTTTCTACACTTAAGTTAATTAACAGAAACACCGATCGATCATCCTCCATCCCCTACCCCCAACTTCTGCATAATAGAACATCGAAAGTTAAAAATACTTTAGCAGTATAAGGACAATAAAATTTATTGCTATATGAAGAGACATTCAAAGTAAAGAAGGTCAATTAATTTTATCCGTGTGAATAAAAGTGAAAATGCATAAACATAAATTGTAAGCAACAGAAATCCAAACTAGTGCAGACATTTTCTTCAAATATTGTTCAACAAATATTTTGAAGGGAAAAAAAAAGAAATTATATTGAACATTCTCTGAGCATTTATGTTTCCGTAAAGAGAAAGGACATTTTTAAATCTTTAGAGTTGCCATTCCTAAGGAACTAAAATGTTACAGAAAATTTAAATCTTTTGATTCAAAACATTTCAGTTTCGAAATATTCAATTAAATATTTATCATTCTTGAGTGGGCTTGTAAAGTGCCATAAGTCAGAACACAACAATATCCTTTTTCAAATATTACAAATTTAGAGAAATACGTTCACTTTTGAAAATCTACAATTCTTTGAGAATTAAAAAAAAAATGTTTGGCGCAAGGGATACTGTCGTTTTAATTACAGTTGCAGCTAATAAACAAGTTGAAAAAATTAAAATATTTTAAACCAAACAATGTCGTTGGGTACATTGTTTGGGATGAAAATATTGTCGTTGGGTACATAAATTTTGTGTTGACTTATCAGTTGTATAAGACAGCACAAAATTTAAAACTAAAAACAGAAAATTAATACATATTTCATAATTTTTTTACATTCTTAATTTAAAGAAATGAAATATCATTGAATTTTATATTAAATGAATCATTAATTCAAAAACGGAATATTCCAAGGTAAATAGAATTTTAATGGCTAAATTTCTTCTACAAGGAAATCATCAATTTACTAATTTTTTACTAAACCCAGGAGAAAAAAAAGTCGATTATATTTATATAAATTTAAAAAAGTGGACTTGGTAAAAATACATCACATAATATTTTTATGTTTCTAATGAAAGATGTAATTACTTATTTAAATTAATATCACTCAGAATTTTGGAAACAACAAAAAATTAATGCTAATAATACTATGAATTTTTTTTAAAAAAAGTTTTGTTTTGTAGATTAAATTAAGAGTTAAATAACTATTTAGTTGAATCCCATTAACCTAAAAATCCCTTTTCATAAAAAGCTATTACTAGTTAAAAGCAGAAATTCAATAAAAATATTAAAATAATAATAATAATTTTATATTTGATTTCCAATAACAATTTTAGCAAATTTCTGTGTCAAGAACACAATGGAAGAAACAGTAATAAAAAATAATTTCTATTAAATATTTAGAAAAGGTAAAACAATAAATTGATTTAAATCAACTTTAAATAATCTTACCTGCTCTAAAAAGAGGCCATATTAAATAAGGTAAGCAAGTTTCGCCTTTCAGAAAGCAAAATAAATAAGCAAACCTTATCAAAATATAGGTCATTACAAATAAGTACCTTCTCAAATAATTCATTCGTAAATTGAATTCTAAATTTTATCAGAAAGTTATCTAAAACCAGATCAATGGAAATGGTAAATATTAACTAGACAAAAATATTTTTTTATTTTATTTAAATGACAGATTATGTGAATATCATTAATTCTATTTTTCTCTGCCTTTCATACAAATATTACATGACTTTATAAATTTTCATTATTTTTAAACTTGGGCATAGCCCTCTCATGAAAAGGCACGGGAAGAGGGAGGTGCAAGATTTAAAGATTTGCCAGTAAGTAAGAGATAGAATAGTCAGGACTAAACAATAATTATCCGGGAAATATCGAAATAAAATAATATCGAAATATCGAAATTATTCATTTGACTGTGACTGTATCTGTAAATACATCTAACCGGAAATGCATACTAATAAAAGGTAAAACATTCTCAATAACAAAGAATCAATCTTATTATTAGAACTTTATCGTGATTATAAATATAAGGATCTGCCAAAAGTTTCTTTCTCATCGCGCTATGAATCGCCGTATCTAGCTGTGCAAACATGCTGGCTTATCTATTAATCGTCTACGACATCGGTTTCAGTCGTAGCAGAGCTCTAATAAAGAACTACCCAAAAATTGTTCTTCTGTCCGTCTGGTGGGATTGGAAAGGCGTAATTTCCTACGAGCACTTTCCTCAAGGAGAAACAATAAATTCAACGAATTACTGTCATCACCTCGACCAATTAAAAGTTGCTAAAGGAAAAAAAACGACCAGAATTAATGAATCTACGAATTGTTGTTTTTCAACATGGCAACGCGAGACCACATATTGCATTAGTCTTAAAGAGAAAAGCTCTTACAGTTGATTGGGAGGTTTTATCTCATCTTGCATACTCTCCAGATCTGATTATTACTTCTTTCTCTCCTTAAAAAATTCTCTTCGCAATAAGCGCTTTAAATCAAACAGCGAAATAAAAGCGCACCTCGAAGATTGTTTCTTATCCAAAACATAACAATTTCGGAAAGAAAGCATAATGAGGCTAATGAGAGATGGAAGAAAGGATATTTTTATAACAAAATAATTGATATCATAACCAGTGTATTCATTTAATTCTTTAATTCATCTTAATACTGTGTATTCATTTCATATTAGAAATAAGACAGAAACTTGTGTGAAACCCTAATAAATAACAATAAAACAAATGGGACTTCTGCTTTCAATCAATTACTTAAGTTATAAAATTACATTCATATTTAGTAATTACATCTAAATTAATTTTTTTCGGCATTATTTTGTACAGACGTTTCAACAAAATAACTGATGTCAGTAATAAAATACAATTTTTCAACAAATCTCCAAGGAGAGAAAGAGGAAAAGAAAAAAAGAGAAAACAACTTATACAAAAGGCCTCAACTTTGCGCAAACAAGTCATTTTCTTCATTAAGATAAGTGAAAAATGTAAGAAATATTCAAAACATGTCCCAATGGACACAATATAATGCTTTGTCTCTGGGAGGAAAAAAAGCTAGAACAACATCATCATTCAGAATGCTTTGAATAAACAAAAGTAATTGTCTAAAAATAGAGAAGAATTTTTTTTTAATGAATAATATAGCGAATAAATTAACTTCCTTTTCAATAACTAGGATTCATAATAAAAATGAAAACATTTTAACTAGAAATATCGAAAGCGGAAACAGTATTTAAAATTACAAAAAAAAGGGGGGGGGAAAGAAAGAAAGAAAGAAAAAAGAAAAGGAATTTTTTATTACGCGAAACAGCAAGAATATGCCACATCAAGATTAACATCAAACAGAAAATTGAAAATTAACATTTTTTTTAAATGGTCCAATCATTTTCAATGCGAATTTCAGAATATACGAATACAAATTGTTTAACTAAAATATATTACAAGCAATTTTTATAGCACTGCATTATTATGTAGCATATAATAATCAAATATGCTTGGCTATGCATATTTGCTATTGAAAACATGCTACTAAGTTTCTGACATATTTCAAAATTCTCCTAAAATAAAATTTTTTCAAAACATTTACTTGATTGTTTTTAAAATAATTTTTGAGTTCAATGAAAAACATTGTGGAAATTAGCTGCATGCTTTTTCACAAACACGTGCAAAATTCTTATCATTATTAACAGATAGATATTGTGGAACAGTATCTCACCCCTTTTTTTGTAGCCAGTAACATTCTCAAGTTCACATGTACCCGACTTCACAGGATAAAAGATTTAAAAAAAAAAAAAAAAAAAAAAAACGCAAGATATGAAATTTCGACGAAACACTAAATAATAAAAAGACGATAAAAGAAGTATTATCTCAGCAGATGTTGTAATATTTCTTTTAAAATTATTACGTTTTGTTAAAAATAATTACTTTCTCTTTCAAAACGTATTACTAAGATTTTTTTTTTACAAAGTAAGCTTGAAGTTTATAACAGAACAAATACATACAAAAACAACAAAGACAATAAAATCTACAAACAATTTTAAATTCAAAAAAGTTTAGTAAGCAATTACTGAATCTCTTAAAACTTCTCTAAAATGGCTGAAATTTCGTTGATTTTCTTTTGTCATAACAAAATCGTTTGGCATCAAGCAACTGGAAATTTAATTAACATTTAAAAGCAGCAAAAAACGATATATTTGAATTAAAATTACTTTCATGCATATGTAGCATGTAAAAAATCGAAATTAAAATTCTTTTTCATATTAAAATAGAATTTGAATTTCTGTTTTTGCTAAGCCAAATCAATATAAAATTATCGATTCAACATCAAATATCTAATTGTATTTTAAAATTCTAATGCAGTAAGTACGACATAAAATTGTTTTATTTAAATGAAAAAATATTTTGTGGAATATCCAAGTACAAATAACGCGAACAGCAGGAAAGTGAGTATCCTTGATTTTCAACAAAATAATGTGGAAATTTTAAAAAAATCAACAGAGCTCGATCAATTTGTGAACAGTTAATCTCTATTGACCCTTTTTTCATCGGAACAGATCATGGCGTTGATATAGATGGAGACATGATTAATGTAAGAATGCTTTTTAAAATGATAATGAAATAAATATGGAATTCAAGAACTAAATATAGCACCACTTTAATTTCCAAAAGAAATTATATGTAAAAAAATTATGTGAAATGATGCTTCCAATTTCTTTAAAAATTAGTATATTATTTTTTAAAGATATGATTTAATTCGAAATTTACAACAATTAACATTTCATTTGCGAATAAGGGATATCTTAAACTTTTGGAAACCATGTAGCGTTCGTTTTATATTAAGCCAAGTTTTTTTATGCCTATATCAACAACAATGAAGTAACAGACTGAAGACTTCAATGTTTACAGTTTCGAATTCAATTACTACTACCTTAATCCTGACCTTCATAAGGATCTTTCTAGCCTATATAACATGAGTTAAATGAGCTAATGTTGTTGATTACATTATTGACCAGCAGATCAAAGCAATAAATTGACGTATTAGCATGACGTCAAAAAAATCAACGCGCTGCATTTCAACACAACAAAAAGAAGTTTTATGTTCAATCTATAACAAGGCAAGATTAATTTTTTTCTGGTATATACTTGAAAGTCAGAGATAATATAATTATCTGATGGTTATTAAAGTTTTTATTTATTTATACACATTTACATACAATAATATTACACTCTGAAAAATTATTTTGTAGATTTTTTATCCATCTTGGAACAAATATTTTTTTTTCCATTGGATTTCTGAATTTACATATAAAAGGAAAGAATATTAAAATATTTATTCTTTGTTTTCGTATTTTGTTTAATACAAAGTTACAATAACATAAGGATAATTATCAAATGAATAATCTAACGCATTGAGTTTCCTTTTAAAAAAATAGTGCATAGTAAGAGAAATGATTATATTTTATCAGCTAAAATAATGAAGCAAAAATTTTCAGAAAGATATTCTGGTTAGATTTAAAATCTTAAATTAAAACATCATAAATAGAAATAGTCCCTATTATTTAAGCATTAATATTAATTTCATTTTGTTCAACAAATATATACATTTGGATTATGAATTCATTCTTTGTTCAAAGATGGAGTCGTGGAGTAATATAGCAGTCGAAATGGTGCCGCGACAGAAAAAAAAAAGTTGCAGTTTTGTTTTCTGTTTTATGATATTTTCCCTACATTGGGAATAGTATTCTGAAAAAAGGAGCGAATCCCAAAACTGCTTTCTAATAAATAAATAAATAAAACATTCATTTTTTATATATTTAATAGTTTATTAAAAAAAAAAACCAAACTTATCAATGCGATTTCACGTTAGTGATTTTTTTTTTTTTTTACATCTAGCAATGAAAATGAATATCTGCATGATAACACGTTGTGCACATTTGTTTACGTTGGTTCACTTCCTCAAACTGCTGACTCATTTACCGTGAAAGATAACATTCAATGATTCAACAGTAAATATTTAAACTATGTTTCGACTTTCTTTTTACTGAAAGCAAAACTGATTCCTTCCCCATTCCCAAAAAAAGAGTTACAATAAATAAAACGTTCTTCTGTACTTTCATAAATAAAGATTTTATCTCAATGTAACAAAATAACAAAACAACAAAGAATTCATTTGACTGAAAAGTGACTGCCGCTTGTCGGCGGCACACAAAGGAGATGATATGGAAAACAAATCATTATCAAAAACAAGTTCTTTGGTCACTGGCAAGCATCCAACAGGTTTGACGAAATCTAAGCCCCTGAACAGCAAGAAAGAGAAGAGGATATTAATAATTACTCTTCAAATAATTCTGTCCTTGACAGGCAAAATCCAGAGAAAACAACAGCAATTGTTTCTTAAAGGCGGATGTGGTAGGCGGAACCACAAACTTCAAAAATGATCCCATTTCCCAAAGCCAGTTTTTGCCCTGTCATAAAACATGAACCAAAGGTTGGTGTTGGTTCCTATTGACATCGTCATAGAAGCATGGTACAAATATAGAACAAATGAGATGCAAGTTCTAAGAACATGGATGACGAATGATTTTTTTTTTTCTCAATGAACACGTGTTTTAATTGCTATATAATACTGAAATAAAAAAGTGACGCAAATGTTGGGTGTGGTGAAGGGTTTGCTCAAGGAAACAAATAATTTTACTTTATTTCTTAAAGAGAAAATATATACCAATCAATATTGTCATCAGAGTAATTATTTACAAGGATTAAAATAAAATAACATTTTACTTGCTTCATCAACTTCTTAAAATTATAAATAAAGTAATCAAATATTATCTGAAAGCATTTACAATAAATAGCATGGTAGAATTCCCCATATCCAGTAAGATGATTCTAAATTCTCAGTATGATGTACATTTTTTTTCAATACAACTTGCGTTTATGTTTTTCCTATTTGTATTTTTTATTCTTGAAGTAAATAAAATTTAAACGATACGAAGACAGATATTTGCAATTCTATGATTTATTCTACCTGATAAGCTAAAAAAAATTATCAATGTTTTCGCTAAACATTTCTTATTTATTATATTTTACTATATTAAGAATCATTATGATCACTTAATTTTTCATTCGGCATAGGTTGACATGTATATTGTTATTATATTAAAGGCTACTTTTATAGAACGTCAGAGTTATAAAATTTTAGTTTTGCACATAAGAGTTCTAAAGTTTTCGCATTTCAGGAAGTATAAAGAATATTATCTAAAATTATAAAGTATATTATCTAAACTTATAAAGAATATATTGTGCTTCTCACAGTTCCTTCGTAAGATAAGAATATAATTGATTTATTTTCAATATTTTACCACACAAAGGATAGTTATCGACTTCACTGCTAACATGATGTCGCAATTAGATTTAAAAAACAATGGTCATTCAAGGACAGAAAAAATTCTGAAATTACAATCTCGGAAGTATTTATTTTTCTGAGGAATTTAAATTTGATTATATTACATCAAATTACAATAATTGGCTCGTTTCGTTCGAAAAAATTTATTCACAGTTCGAAATTTTCTCATGATGAACGTAGTAAGACTTTCGATTTCTATTATGGCATTTTCAGTTCAGTTTGATTTAACCTTACTTAACTTCTTCTTCCCTTAACTTAAATGTGTTTTTAGCCGAATTATTCACTGAAATTTGATTTTCAGCTTTAATTACGTTAATCAGTATATTTAAATTAGGATGTTACAGAAAAAGGTGGATCAGTAGTAAATGACATCATAAAAAACAATACAGATACTGTTAAGCTTATATGCTATCAAAAACATTTCCTAGAATGCATATAAACACAAAATTCGGGGGGGTTTTGTATCTTTGAACTAGAATATTATACAATTTCTCAGGACGGATTTAAAAAAAAATAGGAACACATGTTCCTCAGTATCTAGAAAGATTTGCTACGCCATTAAAAAATTTTTACATCCTTTTGCAGGGGATGAAATAGGGTTGAAAGATATAACATTTTTACGCCATAACCTCTGAACTTCATTGCGCAAAAATTATTTCTATATTCTCTTGAAATTTAATGCATTAGCATTTTAGAAACATAAATTTCATTTCTAAATTGCTATTTCTCTAATTTTTAAATACTTTTCATTAAAATGAATTAAACACATTATAGGAATGTCTTTTTTTATTGAAATGATAAATCTGTTTCCTGATTAATTACATTTATAACAAAAACACGCTTTTACCAAAGTTGAAGATATTCGGTCATTTTTACTTTCACTTTCATTATGCAGCTTTTCAGGTCAATTAGAATTGAAGTAGTTACGTAGTAATTTTTACAAGTGTTTTAAATGATTTCGTTTAAAATTGTTGTAATTATTTTAACAGTGTGACATCTTCACATATTTAGTAATATTAAAATTTTAAATGAATTTAATTTTTTAAATTAAAAAGAGAATGTTATAACTTGTGATATGTATAATTGCAATGGTTATTACACCTACATTATAAATTCAAACTATACGACAATCCATACTGACATTTTTACAACTAAAAATGGACATTGGCCATACTGTCTTTTCATCTACAACTCATAGATTACATCAGTACATCTTAAATTAATATCATATGTCTAAAATTTTCTACGTAAAACAATTTTTAATAAATGTTGTTTGCAAATTATTTGTTTAATGAAGATTTTTAATGTACCATATTAGTTATAATCCCTTGGCATTAGATAGTAGCCTGTGTTGGTAGAGATTCCGAAAAGTACAATTACAGGGGCGACTCAAAACATTTTCACATACCAAACGCTAAGAGTTGTTTGTTATCCAGATTATTTAGAATTGCAATTAATCTCTAATGGGTTAGTATGAAAATTCTTAAACTTAGAGGCATATAAATATTTCGCTTTATCTTAAATACAGGAAAAACAATTAAGCAAAGTTGAATTGCGGATACAACAGCTAGCAAATTACTAACAGCAAAAACGTAGTTTGCTTGGAAAAATTATTATCTAAACGTTTTTAATTTTATACATCATTATGCAATAAAAATTTAAATTTCACTTCTTTTTTTTTTTTTGAAACTTTAGCTAGCAAGAGGACATTATCAATAATATACCTAAAATAAAGATATTTAACAGGAAAAAAAGCACTTAAACATGCTTGGAATTTGAAAAATGTATTATTTAAACAAGTTCCTTTAAGCAAAAGAACAGACACAATAAAATAACAGAATTTATTTTACATTTAATTGTTCGCTCGATTTCTATTTTTCCGCAATTAAATGCTTGAATGAGATTAAGTTATCAACAATGCACTGAGTATGCAATTAGACTGAATACAATGCGGAAAAACTTTTAAAAACCATTTAATTGGAGCAAAAAGTACAGTAAAAACGAGTAAAATAGGTTCTGATCTGCTTGTATACATTTTGTAGATCATACAAGCGATCTATGTTTTTATTGCTGAAGTAATCAGAAGGTTAAATCTAATACAAAAACTTAACAGCTTTTTTTCTACGATAAACAGTCCGAATTGTTCTATCAGAAAAACAAATTGCTGAATGAATTCAACCATCGCACCATTTCGAAATCAACTGGATATCAGAGCCTGTTACCAAATGGTGAATTGCCCTTTACAGTAACTAACTCTACCAACAATTTTATTCATCAGTTACGAAACATATTTGATGCTGATTTTTATTTATCGATTCGCAGAAACAATAAAAATTCATAAAATGAAACAGATTTAGGTAGTAAAACAATATACAGAATTACCAATATTTTAAGTCTCTATCTCTAGAGATTTCTCATCATGTTTTCAGGTCTTCTTATATGTTCATAATGTATTAAAATTCTCACGTTTATACTTCACACAGTTTACATCATGCCAGTTTAGTTTAGTTTAGTTATATTAACGTCCCGTTTCAAAGCAACACGAGGACTATTTTGGGACGGACCTCGTCATTTTGAACCACGGTCAGATGACGAGGATGACACATGAAGTGACATTCCCCTCTCCACACCACGTCACACCAGCGGGAGGACGTTTGGCCTGACAGATTTAACGTGCAAGAGACCCCCTCACACAACGGTTCTTCGGTGGAATTGAGTCTCGAACCTGAAACCCTCCGGTTCCGAAGCCGAGATCTTACTACCAGGCCACCGCGGCCCTGCACCATTCCAGAACAAATCGTGTAGGAACCGAGAGCAGCGCGAAGTTACCATAAACGCTTTGACAGAGTCATCAGCTAAGGGGGGGAGAGCTAATAAATCCAATAATTTTGATAATCAGTCTGAACTCGGCAAACGAATAAGAAAACTTGGCAAACGAATAATATTCTGACTCCATATTTCAGAGGAAAGTCATAGAGGTAAAAACCATCGACAAAATATAATTATTAATTCCGACATTTGTTAATGAACAGTATATTTTCTCGGTTAGCACTATTACCTAGACAAAATTTTGTAGCTTTCGAACATACTCTCATGCAGTAAGAGAATATGCGAACTCGTGTTCTTAAGAGCACGTTGAACAATTCTTTTCGTGAAACATATCATGATTAGACAGAATACAAACTTATAAATATTATATAAAATCAACAGTATACAAAATATTAGCTTTTGCATCTTCATCTGTCGTTACAATACAATATCAAGACTCGATATCTACGGCGACAGGAAATTTTGGCAAGAAAGAAATATTAAATTTGCATTAAGAAAGTTATTTTCAGAAATAAATTAATTTGTGGATCGGCCATACTCAAGCACAGATATTTGTTAATGGGGGAACCATTTGTTCTCAATTTATAGCAGTCCTATGTCAGTTTTGCCCATTTTTGTAGAATGTCCATGGTTTTCTTTACAGAGTCTTACATTTTTTTCAGAAATCTCACTCTGATTTGGAGGAGTTGCTATTCAAATCTTCGCACTTTAACTTTTTTAGTTAACAAAAATATTGGTTCTTTTAATAATATAAAAAGATTTGCCATGCTTTTCACTATCGTACTATACCTAACAACATTTTCGCGCTTTTTCATGATTCACATTTTAACGCTTTTTACACATTTTGGATTTGGTAGTTCAGGTTTTACTATAATTTGATAAAAATATTCTAATTTCATGAGTATGGCGCAGCTTAGCCAAAGAAGGCTTTTGTGCCATAAAATACAAACTCAATTCAGGAATAATTAACTTTCACAAAAGGGCTTTTAAAGCCCTTTATACAACACATGTGTTACATTATACATCAATTTATTCGATTTGAGAATTAGAATCAACACGATTAGTCCCATTTTTCTTTTTTAGTCAAAGAAGTCTTAAAAGACCAGACATTTACGATATGTTTAATCTTGTGAGAACCATTAAACACAATCTAATTATCACAGCTGGGTAGTAAAAGTAACCGCTATTTAATCACTGTAAGCGATCGTTACATGAATAACAGATTTAAAATGGCTTCAAAAGACTCGGTAAAGTAAATTTTAATACCAATAATCAATAACCATAAAGGAAGTAAACTGTTTACACAGAATTTCGGTACTTATGCCAAAATAAAATAAATAAAATAAAACAGTTTACTTTTACAAAAATTAAACAAATGTTACAAGTTCCGACATTAATTATTCCAATATTACCAGCAATTAATTAATTTAAAAAATTTTATATGAAGATCGGATAACTAAAGCAGTAAAACTATCGGGGATTAGTAACATTTTATGGCAGTTCAATGTTATCTCAGAATTTCAGGTTTTTTACTCACTGTAAAAATCTAAATGCGTCAAATCTGGGAGAGTTCAGAACTATACAGTATAAGAATTTTAACAATAATGCTATTATAAAACGAAAGATGAATTTTAGATTTGATTCCAAACTGCTTAAACGCCGCAAATAATATATAATAGTTGCCACAATAATGCTACAAATAGTTTCAATAATTACAGATATAACTGTGGTACAGGTTTCAAATCAAACAACCTATTTTTAAAATATATACGCCATGACTTCCCAAATATAGATGATGAAATAATATAATTTATCATAAGGGATTTAGCTGTTTTGAGCTTGTCTTTGAAAATGAGATGTCTCAAAGCCAAGTAAGGCAGTTAGCTGAACACAAAAGAAGAACAATTTGACTTTTAAGTTCATGAAGTTTTATTTCCTTATAATTTCAGGAAAATAATGTCAACAATTTATTAGTTACGTGCCTTAGCCAGAATAAATATAGAATCAAGCTTCAGAAAAACAAAACAAAGTAATAAAAATCTTTCAGAAATAGTTAAAATGCAGGAAATAATTAGATGATATGCGCGCAGCACAAGCTGTTCATTCAGTCGGCGGGGACCCCTTTTGTTCCAAAGAAGCTGACGCAATGTCTCTGACAATCCGATGCCAGATTCAATGGTAGCGTCAGCGGACAATTAGGGGCGCTGAGCCAAGAGAAAAAGAAAAAAAAAATGCCGAAGAAAGTTTGGGAAGATGAGAGGAACAATCAGAAGCCTTCATGTAGACATTACGAGACGTAATAAACGACAAAGGAAATGGACTTTCCTGCGCATGTCCAGTATGTCAGCAATCCCAAAACGCTCCGAATCATTGTAAAAAAAAAAAAACTATAAGAAAAGATGAGCACCAAAAATCCGATTAACAGGCATTTGAGTTTCTTAATGCAATTTTCGATTCTCGGTACCAATAAACAAAGTAAGTTGCAAAAAACATCCTTACGGTAAATAAGCTTCGTAATTTGTTGGAACAGTGACAAAAATGTGTAATAAGTTTTATTTCTTCAACTAGCTGGTTCGCAAGGGTTATTTGTTGAGAAACGTTTCACTTAAATATTTTAAGCGTGGTTTGGTTTCAATTACTGTAGCAAAGCATTCTTAAAATTCAGATTCAGATAGGCACCAAATTCGTACTAATTTTATGAAAAGCATACTATAAACAGAAACAAAATCTTCATACTTTGGACATCAAAAATAGGAAGAAAAAAAAACAATAAAATTTGTCAGTAACAATTTAATAATTTAATTAATGAAAAGTAATTGTAAACCTTTGTAAAAGATATCAACGAACTTATAATTAAAAAAAAAACTTTAGTATAGAATAGTATCAAAATAATTTTTGGAATTTTTAAATAGTGTATCATTTATCTTCAAGTTATAATATTTTCTAAAGTTACCAACGAAACAAAAAGTCAAAATTTCGTTTCATTATTTTATTAATTAAAATCCTGATTAATATTTCCATGAAAAATAGATCTCGGGTACACTGTCTCACCGTCAAAATAGATATGTGTGAAAATTGGAAGGTCGTGATTCAATGGCTAGTCAAGGGCAGCGAAAAACATATAAACACATACACTTTTGTTATAGACTGAACGGAAAGAAATATTGCAGGTTTCTTTCCTAGCAGTCATAATCTCGACAAATAGTCCTCCTTCCGCTAGTTTATATGAATTTACGGTAAAAGAACAAACAGAAAAATTGGTTTTGACCATGATGGTAACACATCTACAAAGCTGAATCACTTTTATAATATATTACATGATCACGTTCCAACAAAGATTACGTTCATGGAAAAAAAAGTTCAATAGTAAATTTCACTCGGAAATTCAATCAATCAATTAAATGTTTAAATTATTATTATTATTATTACTTTGCTGGAGCTTTGTTTTTGAAAGCCATTTATTGGCAAATCAAATACAGAAACTACTATAATTACTAACATTGCTATATAAATCACTATAATTCAAAGTATTTAAATTTTGTACACTTGTATATTCTAGATAAGAATGCAATATTTTAGCACTTAATCGATTGACTTTCTTAAATATCGATTTCATATAATAGGTAACATCTGATAATAAATTTGAGAAAAAAAAATTATTTCAAGAGCTTATTAAACTATGACGACGAATTAAAGATCAACGACGAAAATTTTTTAATTTATTAGATTTTTTTAGCAAGTGTGGACTCAAAAATTATTTTTAATAAATTCAGTCAGTTTTTACTCTGAAAGGAAACGCTTTAAAACTAAATTATTACACTATGCTCTCCTATAAAATTATCATACTAACTTGAGTTTAAATCATTGGAATAAGAAAAAAAAGTTTCTATTACTTTATAGATGCTTCGTTAGTGAATAACATTTTGCGTAAAAGCAATTATTTATAAGCATAATTGGAACTCGAAGATTTTATACTAATTGCTGTAATTAATTTTCGATGTCATTTTTATCTTCAGTAAATTTTAATCAACTTTCTTGTCAAAAAAATAAATTTATTGAAATTTTTTTTTGAAAATTAGACATTTGTTTCTCGCAATTCAGTTTCCTATACAGCTCCTTTATTAAATATTTAAGCGACTTTTTTATTAAATTAGTAATGAAAAGGAAAATTATTAAATTAGTAATAAAAAGGAAAATTATTAAATTAAAAAAATATCTAAAGAGCTAATTCCTAGGACTAATTATATTCATCTAATTATCAAATCACCATGAACTTTTCACAATAAGTAATTATGACATCGGGAAAATATGCATATTAAATGCAATTAATATCTTCAAATAATTTCTCACAGAAAAAATATTTAATTACATATTTTATATGTATTTGGAAAAAGTAGAAAGGAATATATTATTTCCGTTTAAATATTTGTTTTTCCCTATTAAAAAATTTTAAAATTGATTTTATAACCAATGCTTCACTGAAACTATGAATGAAACATGTAACATTAATTTCTCGAGCAAAAAAATCCACTAATAGCGAGTTTGAGTAAAAGAAAAAAAAAAAAAGTGACACTTTAAAAGTACTAAAAATCTTTAATGGCTCCAAAACTTCTATTCAAATCTTCATATATCATATATTTAATACATCTTCATGTATCAAGAAGTTTTTAGATGTTAATTCTGAATCCAATCCATGAGCAATTATGATAGATTCTAATGAGATTTAATTTGCGTGATCAAGGTGAAGAAAGAAATTAAACGATACGAGCGTGGGAGTGGTGCTCCCAGGTTTTACACTAGAATTCCTCTCCTTTCGAAAATGGTATGGTATGGTATAGTGTGTTTTATCGGCACAAGGTCCAATTCAGGACATGTAGCACCATCCATAATAATTTTTAAATAGTTCTAATATAAAATGTGTAAATGAAAGAAGGGTATATTGTAAAAATGTCAAAGTTGAAAAGATCCATGATTTAAAAAGATATGGTACAGGAATAAAAATAAATCTCAAATATTAAATGCTATGAAAAAAACTAATGGCTTTTAAAAAGTTTTTAGTGTGTTTTCTCACCCACTAGGTCACGTAAATTTAAAATAGGCGAATGAAAGTGAGTTACACGATCTGAAGTAAAATTAAGATATTTAATAAGAATATGTGCTAAAGAATTGATGACTCCACAGTTCGTACAATAAGAGTCCCGTTCCCCAAACAACAAATGTTTATGAGTGTATCTTGTGTAACCAATACGTAGGCGAATTTTATATCCGCTCCTCGGTTCGGTAAAACTGACCACATATTTATTTTTGATTGAAAGGTATGTAGTTTATTATTAATCTGCGCGTCTTAAATTTCGAAAATGGTATAAAACAACTGTTAGGCCATTAGTATAAATGAGGTTTTCGATATTGGACAGTACAAGAAAATCAATCTAAGATTTAAAATTATAGTTATTAGATTTTCAGAGGTGCGGATATACCTTATTTATCACACATATACGCATATAATATACTAGCCGCCTTTGGCGAGCAGTTGGTTCGCCATGAATAATGCGTTCTAAAATTTTCAATTCAGTCACATATTCATTAGCTTTGAAGTAATTCCGGGCATTGATTGGCCTGAAATTAAAAATGTTTTTTTTTACCGTGATGTTGCCAAAATATTAAATATGTTTTTTTAAAGAAAGCGAAAAAGGGGAAAAAATAATGAATAAATGATTTAGATGTTGCAAACGATTACAGAAATATTGGCTTTGCATTTATTTTTTTAGAAACTATCACATTTTATAATGGAAAAAAAATTATTGAATTAATGATACAGATATTGGAAACGATTATAGAAATATGCCATTAAGTCGGGATTTCAACGCATATCCTGTCTAAATTCAATCAGGTTTACCATAAATAAAGATTTGTTGATTTAGATACTGCAAACGATTATAGAAACCTTTGCTTTGCATTTATTTTTTTAGAAAATATCACATTTTATGTTTCTTTTATTTTATCCAGTCACGTGCTAAAAGTTGCATTTCTTTAGACTTGATTTACGATAATAGTTTATTTTTATTATTATTTGAACTTCCGTCACTGTTTTCTTTTATTTTCTCCAATCACGTGCTCAAAAAAACGTGGTCAAAATATTTCTTTAAAAATTCGTTAAAAGTAGGGGCTTAAGTTATACATTAAAACACTGATACCCTTAGAAAGCTAATTTTTTTTAATCTTTAAATTGATGTACAAATCGTGTTTGTGCGATAATATTTTCTGAAGTTATAGCAGAAAAACGTCGAAATTTCGCTTAAATTTTAATTAATTCAAATTCTAATTAAAAATTTGAAAAACG
Organism: Argiope trifasciata; assembly: GCA_026543055.1. Classification (NCBI taxonomy): domain Eukaryota; kingdom Metazoa; phylum Arthropoda; class Arachnida; order Araneae; family Araneidae; genus Argiope; species Argiope trifasciata. Next base: position 805,603 of record JAPMOQ010010478.1, on the reverse strand, counting down.
GGCTCCCAGGTGCACATTCCCGACCTCCAAGGTATACATGTACCAAATTTGGTAGCTGTAGGTCCAACGGTCTGGCCTGTAAATCGCCAACACACACACACACATTGAGCTTTATTATAAGTATAGATATAGATATTGATTAAATGGTATGTAATTTATTATCAACCTGCACGTCCCAAATATCGAAAATGGAATAAAACAACTGTTGGGCCAGTAGTGTAAATGAGGTTTTTGATATTGGGTGGTACACGAAAATCAATCTAAGGTTTAAAATTATTGTTATTAGATTTTCAGAGGTAATGATAAACTGAATTTATCACACATATACGCATATTATATACTATTTTGCTTCAATTGAAAACTTTTACAGGACTCACTTTTATACCACTCCAACAATACTTTCTAAAAATCACGAGACTTTACGCCATGCAACTAAATCTATTATATAATGTGTTTGTTCACCGCGATTACGACACCGGCTTTCCCAGCCATGTTACCACACATCGGATAAGCTGAAAGGTATTCCTGAGGATCTCTCGCAGGAACGGCAAGGTGTGCCAATTTCTCAAGATAGTAGTTTCACTGGCAGAAGGTTGTGTGACATTATTCATTTATCTCCGATACGTAGTCTGGATCGCTGTCAAGAGTCAAGAATGGAAGTTCTAAGAACGAAATTCGAGCCAAGTTCTTTCATTCGATGCCAGACAAAGGAATTAATTATTATTATGTCACAATTCATTCATAAAAGAGTTCATACTTAACGCTTCGATGTAAGACTAATATTCTTTTTCGTAATCATAAAGAGCAGAATTTTAATTTAATTTAATTCTTGATAATTTAGTTTTAATATTCAATAATGGTGGTGTTATAACTGATTGTCATAATACAACGTAATCACAATATAAAACAGCCATAAAATATTTTGGGAATTCCGATAAGCTTATAGTAAGCTTCGGAGCGTTCAGTATTTTAATATAGTTTGAATGTTATAAAGCGCATGCATGTGAATGTATTGTTAGAATGAGCAACTGCAAGTTCCAAAAGCAATTTTTCATATCCCAATTAGCACAAGAAATTATACGGTATCGCCATTATGTTGTAGGACATTCTGAATGCTTTTCAATATTGTGTTGCTATAGTAACAATGTTGTTGGACAATTTTTTCTAAAAGGATATTTTAATTTGAACTGTTATTAACTAACGAACACTGAATAATAAATACTGAAATTCAATATTTATCACCTATATTATGGTAAGAAAAAAAAAGCAAGATCCTGAAATTCAAGATTTCCAAGCAGGACAGAAAAAAAACAATATTTAAAAACTTTACTTTACTTTTCATCTGTTTCCTGATTTATAAATGCTACAAATATGGATGACTGCATATAGAGGAAATAATATTTATTCAATCGCAAACTTTAGTCTCGTTCATGGCATTTTTTTTCTTTACCAAATACTAAAATTAAAACACCTTCGAATAATAGAATTTCAATTATATAATTTCTGGTCCACGTAAATATAAACCTTGTTCACTTTATTCATAAGAACATCAGAAACTGGCACATTTAAAGTAAAACTTAAAAAAAAAAAAAAAAAAAAAAAAAACTAGAATATGGTAAACAAATTCAAAAAAAATATGTAATGAAATGAATCCAGCATCTAAAACCAAAAATAACATATACATGAAAAAAATTCATTCTCCCTCCGACAGTCTTTCACTATTTTACAGTTCATAACCGCTAAAATAATTCAGCAGAGTCGGCAAAAATTGCACGACCATGACACCATTCCCTTACCAAGAAGGATGGAATACATCAGAGACGCAAAATCTAACCACAATCTTCCACCGACGATAAAACGGGCAAAGGGAAGAAAACAAGAGCTTTAAAGTAAATCCAAATAATCCCCCCGGCTGGCAGGAATGGTTGATTTACAGTTAAGGCTGCCAGCGATAAAAGGATTCGAAACGAAATACGGTTCTGGTAACACGTGAAATGTTGCCAATGTTTTCCACCTGAGGTGGATGGGGCGTTCGAAAATAGCAGGTGTTCTTGTCTGCCAAACCCTAAAACCACAGCCCTAACCGACCTATAATGGCGAAGGACAATTATTTGAAACGGCAGACTATGAGGCGTTCACGGAAGGTTCTTAACCTACTAACTAATGAGATATCGCGAGGGATGTACTTAATTAGGGTAAATAGAGATGGAAAAAGTGTTTCAAGGAAAGAAATAAATAAAAAAGAATTAATGTAGCAATTAAAACTCTGAACAGCTCTTAACTGATTCAGCACCAGAAAGGTTCCTAGACAACGGCACTCGTTCATCAGAAGTGGGAAAGTGTTTTGATTACATAAGCAAATTATTTAAAAAGAAATATTATTGAAGATCAGCATCAAATTAATTGCTATTTAATGATAGAAACATTAATTTAGTGATTTGTGAAAATATTTGAGGAGGTCTTTCCGTTTCAGCAATATAAACTATCCATTTAAGGCAACACAAGAGTTAATTCGGGACAGTCCTTGAAATTTTGAATGGTGAGAGCGCTACATGAGTTGGCAACCCGTTGCCAAGCTTCTACACCACAGCAGAGTGAGGGCTTTTAAACACATTATTAGATGTAGAGTGCACTAGATCCACTTCTTTAGGGGAATTAAAATTGAACTCGGAACCTACCCTATAGTCCGAAAGCCGAAATTTACCACTAAGCCTTAAAGATTAACATTTAAATTGGCTTTTACAATTTATTATTAATTTTGGATTACTATAAATAAGAAGCGCTTGCAATATCAGTTACAGACATTGATACAAAGTTAGGATAGCAGAAACTGTTTAGTATGACAGTCGAAATGTTTGACAATATTTGATGAGAATTGGAACATCGCTTCGCCATGCTTCGAACTACTAAGATGTGATATTGAAATTTATTGGTGTAAGTGGTTTATTAAACACATTATAAACGTCTTTATAACAATTAAACTGAAACAACCATATTCCAAAGTGCATATAACATTTCTTTTTACAACAACTTTTGTGCTAAAACTTCATGATTATTCCGTATATCAAAATATAGTAAAATGGGTTCAATGATCTCAGTGCGGCGTAAGCAATATATAATTATATTTTATAATACTTATTATACAGTACAATTTTCTACATAACTTTGAATATTATATGCAATAAACCTATTTTGATATTAAAATACGTTTTCTTTTTTAAACGAACCTCTTAATTGAGGATGAGAAACTTCCGACATAGTTGTTGGTTCTCGTCATCCTGGAGGACACAAATAAAGATGAGGGTATGCTTCTTCCCATCGATGATCGTGACATACTTTCCAAGGGATGGGTTGTACCGTGGTCGGTGACGGTATTTAGGACTCAATCACAGTTCCAGCCAATGTTGCTGTTGCGGTGATCCAGGGCACTCAGGTTTTTTCATGCGTTCCGTGCGGGTCAAAGTAGCCAATTTAAGGTTTTTAAAATGAACTATATTAATCTGTAAGTTTTATCTACTCTTACGGGATTAACGACAGTCTTCTGCAACTCGGAGAAAATTCTAAAATCGAGACAATCTAACAAATGATTCAAAATAAATAAATCAACAACGTATCTATACAAATGACCTTTAAACATTAATGAAAAGTGATTTGATAATAATAAGAAATAATGATTTTAACGAGAAATTTAGCATAGCATTATGTGTCTTTACGGCAACTAGTTATATTACAGTAAAAGATCCTTATTCGCGCTTCCTTCATTCGCGTTTTCACTATTCGAGGATTAAAAAAATACGGCCCACTTCCTATATTCGAGGCTAAAAATTTCTTTATTCGAGGATCTAATAAGTACATACATAATAAAAAAAGGATTCCAATAGGTATCCAACCTTTGTAAATGCCGTCAAATGGACTAATAAAAAAGTAAAATAGATCTTATTACATCTTTGTCTGAAGTATGATGTTAAATGCAAACTGCAAATATAGCCGAAATCGCGACTGGAATAGGACGACATGGGTTCGAACAGATAGAATCAAGTGACATTCAGGAATTGCTTGATGCCGACTGAAACCGACTTGAAGGAAATGTTAAATTCACATCCCATTGAAGAAGAGGCTTCAACAAGCACTGGAAACGTGACGTTTAATTTGAAAAATCTTAGTGAAGGTTTAAGAATGGCAAATGAGCTTTGCGATTTCTTTATGAACGTCTATGGAACGAAGTCTTATTTTTAAGAAGCAGATTGCTAATGCCTGAAATTGTGTATCAGTCTGAATGGAAGGAGCTTTTAAAAACTGCCAAGGAAGAGAAAATGACAAAATTCTTCAAACCATTGCCTAAGCCTTAAGATAATTAATCAAAATGTTCAAAAACTTCAATTAGATTGATTTTTGTATATTTGTTTTTTTTTATTTTTTATTTTGTCACCTAGAAACGCATCCCCTATAATTCCATATAAATGACCATTCCGTATTCACGGATTCTGTATTCGCGGCATATTTATGGAACATATACTCCTAGAATAAAGAGCTTTTACTGTCCATTGTTCCATTAGGAAATTCTAAATCGTGAAGTCCATCCCTGGAAGATCCAAGTGAATGAGAAGTGTCGCTGGCGTTTAGGTAAATGTGCGATCAGGAACTGAGAAGTGTCACAAGTTGCGCATCAATCATGCGAGCCTTTCAATGTCACACTTAACGTAAGATTACATTAATGAGCTCAAGGTCAATTTGGTGTCGTCGTTCAACTGATTGCTCCGCTATCTTCATTTGTCTGATTGATATGATACATAAATAACACTGCAGTTGCAACATTCAGGCGAGCATTCAACTGTCTTCAGAATCAGAAGCGTCATCAATGTTTTTCTTATTTGGAGGTGAAGTAGGAAATACAGTAAACATTCAATATCAATTTATCACAGAAAATCCGACTGTTACGTACGATTTGCTATTCATCAACAATGAGTAGAAGCTAAAAATCTAGATGGTACTTGTAGCAAATAAAAAATTTTAAAAATTAGCTTTAATATCGTTTTTAAACAGTTGAAATAAAAATATCATTCCATTTTATCCATGTAGAGAAAGGGAAACAAATGGTAAAATAATGAAGCAAAATATTATTAAAATTCCAAATATGTTTTAGCTGTACAGAAAGCACTTCTTTCGTCCTTATGGTAATATGCATAAATCAAGCAAAAATTTCAAAAAAATAATTTGGAAATGGTCCTACAAATTTATTTTTACCAGAAATCGATTTGAAAGCTGAAATATCATAGAAAAGAGAGGGAAAAAAGATTCTTCTACATAGAATGATTAATTTTATTGAATATAGTAAAAATCATTAAAATATTTCTGTAATTCTTTCATGCGCTCCAGTCTCCGAAGTTGTAGCATCAGGGCCGGCCATCTGGGGAGTGGGAGGGGTGGGGTGGATGCTATGCACCCGGGCCCCGCGACTGTGAGGGCCCACACCAAGATTAAGAATTAAAATAATGTTCTGAACAATAATACTGATATAATTGCACATACTGAAAATCTACAAGTTTGTTTCCATATGGTTGAGCATCGGTTGACTCCTTTATTAGGCTAAGATTGTAGTAATATCTGTAAAATGACTGGAAATTTAATTTATGATTAAGGAAATCCCATTAGACATGTTAAGACAGAGTGGCGTACCCGGCGTCCAGAAGTCGAGGCTGAGGCTGGGTCCAAATGGGCTAGCAAACCATCAGCTATTTACATTTGTCTATATCTAATGTAATATTTTTTTATTCATGTACACAGCCAGGTACTAAATATAATAAATGCTGAACCCTCTTTCAGCAAATTAAAATTAAATAAAGGATTATCTTCGGTCTAGCATATCGGTATAATGCTTAAACGCTGTACTCAGTATCGAAAAGAAATGAAAGAATTGTAATTTTCCTGGAGTAATTAATAGCAAAAAAAAAAAAGGTCAAGTACATTAAATACATAGGCGCATGCTCGGTTTATTTTATTTTAATCATTTATTTATATTTTTGATTTTGCTAAAAAGTTAGGGCCCCAAATGGTTTTTTGCGCACCCGGGATCCTTCATAGAAAAGGCCAGCTCTGTGTAGCATTCCAAATTGTATAAAACTATGCAATGCAATCAAAAATTTAATAAGCAAAACATACTTCTTATAAATATATCGGATATCCTTTTTTAAAACAAATCTAAATAAATAAAGAATAAATACACAATTTTATTTATTTCATTTTCAGCATTCGTTATTTTTTCTAATTCTATTCTGATTCACTTATAATAAATGGTATATTATATCAAAATTTTCACTGTGAATATTAATTGCCATTTAAATTAATTTTTAGTCTACACTTATATATAATAAAGAAAATTAGAAACATATTGAAATTAAAGTTTAAAAAATAAAAAATTAATATAGATATTTTTTTTTGTTTCCGAAAAAAAAAAAGCGTCTTTGATCAGATATATTAGGATATCAGATCATAATGTTTATGAGGGTGAGGTATTTTGACATACCTAAATTTTCACGAACAATATATTTTTATTCATAAAAAACATCATAAAAACTAAAAAACTTAACGTAATTTTTTTACAAAGAAAATTTCGACTGATTTATCTTAAAAATATTTCAGAAAAATTAAATTCAAAAAAGGAAATTAGTTTTTAAAAAGTTTTTAAAATTTCTTGATTCTCCGTATTTATTATTATATATTTTTTAAAATCCCATTTTTGTGAATTTTCAAACAAATTCACAATTTTAAAATCGGCTAAGTCAATATTAGATGAGGTTAAGTCAGCATTATATTAGGTTAAATCCTAAATTGGCCACACAAACAATGTTATGCTAGATATAGAAATAAACAGGAAATAAAATATTTTTCTCAGATTAGCTCTTCATTTTTGAACGTATTAAAACAAGTATAAAAGAATGAAAACAGCTATTTTAATTTCATTCAGAAAAACACGTTACGTAATATAAGCTAAATCTTCCTACGAATTTTTTCGTTCATTCGTCAGTTAGCAAATCTGAATGAACATCTGCCACGTTATTTTTTATAAAATAAAAGCGGAAAGGGATTATTCCACTTTCTGAACTGGTTGAAAATTACCATAAATCAGTCACGCACAAACACGAATTTTAAAAGTAACACATAGCTAAAAAATAAGATTAAAAAAATGCAACAGATAAACAACTCAGCACTGAAAAGATTAAAAGCGCGTAAACAACTGAATAAGGAATATTTGTTAAAAAAATCGATAAAATGGCGACGTCTTCATAAATTCCTTTTCTATTAAATATATGGAAAAGTAGTAACAGAATAGCATAAAACTTCTATTCATTAAACTTTAAACCAGTCGTTGAATAGTGGTAAGATGATAGGATTAAAAAATATTTCCTATGACTTTCTTGCGATTTTTATAAATAGAGGTAAATTTTAAAATGTTTAACTTATTTATAAAATTCCTTATTCAAAATTTTTAACTTATTTTCCTTATTTCTAAGCCTAAAAAGTTATTGAATTCTTTCAGAATTCATTAACGTTTTTTAGGGTTGGAAATAAGAAAGTCAATCAGAATTCAAATAATTCTAAAAGTCGGTTCATTTCATTTGTTATCTAATTTTAGTTTAAATGGCTCAATTTACATTATTTAAAATGCTTCTGAAAAACTGCTCTAAAGGACATTTTTCGAGAAAGAGTTAATTTTTAAGAACGAAAACACAATGAAATTTATAATGTACTTTTATTTTCAAAACAAATAAAACTTTATTTCATTATGAAAACATTATTTTAATGGATTATCTGAAATCGCTGTTTTATTTTAATCTTTAAAAATATCCAAAAATAAATTTTTAATATTGTTTAATTTTTATGATAAAAATTTCGAAATATTTGCAAATTTTCATACCTATTGAATATATTAAATCGTTTCTAAAATTATATGCTAACGATGGAGCCTTCATTTCATTTGTTATCTAATTTTAGTTAAAATGGCTCTTTATATTATTTAAAATGTTTCCGAAAAACTGCTCTAAAGGACATTTTTCGAGAAAGAGTTAATTTCTAGGAACGAAAACACAATGAAATTTATAATGTGCTTTTATTTTCAAAACAAATAAAACTTTATTTTATAATGGGAATCGTAATTTTAATGAATTACCTAAAAAAGTGATCAAATATGACAGGGAAAAAATGTAATGTCTTTCACGAGCCTAAAGCGAACGAACTTTCAAAAATCACAACATTCTTTTAAATTCGACAATAATGGCATTCATAAGAGCTTTCTAAAATGCGGAACACATAAAAGCAATGGTAATAAATATCTATACACGTATCGTAAATTTATGTTTACTGGACAAATGCCAAAATCTTTTCACGTTTGTTTAAAATATGTGCAGAGGATTTATCTTCACTCTGTAAGTGATAACATGTATTATAACTCCGTTTTAAAAACAATAATTGCTTTTTTTTCCAACAAAAGTCAATTGAAATGAGTTAAAATGCAATTTGTTTTCAAAATGAGTGAACAGCTTTCAGATTTAAATCTTTAACATGAAAACGATTTCTAGAAATTGCTACATAGAAACAAATTAAGAATTAACTACTTGAAAAGCGGAAAATATAACGAACGATTTAAAGTGAATCGAATCATTACGCAACCAAACGATGTCACATGAAGTATTTATAACATCTATTATTACTGTTCTAAAAACAGAACAGTGAAAATAAAAGGAAAACATTTACATTAGATTAAATCGAGGCATTTTTTACAAAAATTAACATACAAGAAAATAAAATTTTATCTCAAAGCCCGAAAATTGTTAAAATGAATAATTTTAAAAGCAATTCATTCGTAAGAAATGGGAAAATACACAAATGACGAATGGAAATTATGAGTCTTCCATAGAGCTTTCATTTGAAAATTTTAACAACTGAAATTAAAAAATATTATGTCATAACAGTCATTAACTATTGAGAAATATATGTTGCAATGGAAAAAATAAACAAATGAAAAATGTATTTTTATATTTAAAAGAGTAAAGATTAAGGTAATGGAAAAACGCATATGATTGAGAAACATATCATTAAGGTGTATTATCTACAGCATTATCCAATATTTATTTGACTGGAAAATTTGTAAATAAATTTATAGCAACAATAAGGAAGGGAAAAATACTAAACTTGTATCATCAATTTAAACAAACATCATTATTTGCAAGCATTTTTATAATTGCAAGCATTTGTAATTTGCAAGCATTTTTATAATTGCAAGCATTTGTAATTTGCAAGCATTTTTATAATTGCAAGCATTTGTAATTTGCAAGCATTTTTATAATTG
>JAPMOQ010010478.1:742966-795402 GCA_026543055.1 Argiope trifasciata | reverse complement strand
TCATATGCTCTTAATTCTTACAGTTAAATATATATTATTAAAAAGAATAACAAAAAAATATTCATCTTAAGAATTTAATATGAACTTAACGAACAACATCGATTACGAACACATTCATTTATTTCAATTAATCAAACAAAGATAGGAAATGAAATTCAAAAATTATTAAAAATCTGAATCGGTTGTGTAACAGAAAATGCTGCATCTGTCTCAAAAATCTATTTAATAGAATGGAAAAATTAATGTATAGATAAAAAGAAAAGATTTATCCTAGTACTAATCTATTATATCTATACTATACTATTTATCCTAGTACTATCCTAGTACTAATTTATTGTCAACACAATAAATAGTTGATGTTTAAAAGATACACCAACTATTTCTTAAGGTTTGATTATAATTAAAATCGTTACAAAATTTTTAAAGATTAACACAAACGATAATTTTTGGCATTTAATTTCAATAAAAATACAATAGCTTTCATTTAATCATCTTTATTTTTCAGTTCCTCACTAAGCAATTGGACTAGTGTAAGATCATATCAACTGTAATACATTAAACAATAAACTGTTCAGAATTGCAGGGTCTAAGAAGTAGTGTAACTCCGTATTTTCTTTAATTTAGATTTCCATACTTCTTTCTTGTACACAAATACATAAGCAATAAAATACATTTGAAAACTCCAGTTAAAAAGTTTTTTCTTCACAAGGAATAATATGCTATGCTAGGCTCAGCGCAGGGTGAGGATGTATTTACACAAATTTAGTATAAATTATTGTCCATATATTAAAAAAAACTGCTTGAATTTAATCTATCTGAGCATACTTATTTAAATCAATAAAAAGAATACTTCCCAACTTTTCAAAGTACAAAATTAATTAAATATTCAATTACTAGCAAACTAACAAAATTATGTTGCCATTTTTCTGCAATAATATCGGAATAAATTGTTTTCGACAAGAAATATTTTTTTTATAAAATCTTAAATTCAAAACGTTTAACGTTTTAATGATAGCAATATCCTTTCTGTGCCATTTTTAATCGCCATTTTTATTTCTCAACATTTAATAAATAAATTAAAAGATGTTTATAATTTTGAAATATGGAAACTCATAGATACTTTTGTTGCTAGGCAATGGCGAAACTTTGAATTATTTTAATATTTCGACATAAGTTCTGTTTTTCAAAATAAGCCTTAACACTTTTTCAACAGGGTTTCCATAGAAAATATATTTTAAAAATTCTAAAATTTATCAAATTAGATTAAAAAGTTAATTTTCTATGTATTTTGTAACAATATTTTTTTTTTACTACTGAAGTGCAAGAAAACATAGAACTGTGATTAAAATGTTAGCAGAATTTTGGAGGAACACAAAAAGAAAAGTTTAAAACTAAACACTTTATAAGAATGACTATTATTTTGGTTTATGTTTTTATTTATGAAAAATTAACTAATTAATTATCTCAAAGTATTCATTAATTTTTTTTCTTATATTTCCAATATTTGGAAACAAAATTCGAAAGATATATCAAATATTAATATTTTATGGGGAAATTAGCTAACAAAAAATTTTTAAAAAAATTATTTGATTCAATCGTTTTTTTCATTAAATTAAAAAACTTTTCAGCCGATAAGAATTTATAAACTATAACTTATATCAAAGAAATCTTTACATAAAAAATGATATGCAAGTACAAGAAAATAAGAGATTTGAGTTGAAAATGAAATGAAAATAGTAAAAATTACAACTCTCTAAAGGAATGCGGCTTTGAAATACGATAGACTTAAGACATATAGTTCTACTCGATTTGACAACCAGTTGAAAGCTGCTTTACCATTTAATAATTAAGAATATTTAACATGAATCAATGGATTTAATTAATCATAGGCTTCCATTATTAAGACTGCTTGAAGGAGTTCATATTAACCTGCCTTTAGTGTTAACAACACAAACGTAATTAAGAAGCATTTGAATCGTTTTCATTGCTTTAGAATTCAGTATCAAATACAACTAATTAATTCTCAACGCATTTTTTTCCAATAAAAAAAAATTTACAATGAACAACAAGAACAAAAAAAAAAGCGTCAATACTGTTAGTTATCATTATTATTGACGATTTCATAAAATACAAAAAAATAAAGAATATATTTTCTATACATCTTTAAATTCAATACAATTTGAAATTTTAAGAACAGAATTTATCGGTCTAAGAAGTTTTATCTTCTCAAAATAAATATTTTTATATATTCTTTTTTTTAAGCATACAACTTTTACTTATTTTATTTTTTTCAGTAATTCTTTTTGTTGGCCGAATATGGTATAAACGATATTTATATGAAATTATCCAAATGACTTCGAAATCCTAGATTGCGTTATCCAAAATTTTATTTTTTCCATTTTCGCAGGTCGAAAAAATGTGCTGATGTCACTCAGAATACAAACAGTTATGCCTAACCTCGATAAGGCAACCGCATGATGTAATGGCGGGAAAAAACCCCGAACAAAAACTCCAAACGTTCTTACTCCAATGAGAATAGATCTGCCCCTTAATTTCGCCTCTCAGAAAAAGATGAGGTCTAAAAATGGGGTGTGTCTACGTAGACAGATTCAAAACAAACAGATAACTTTGTTCCGTTTCTACTGATAAAGATTTAATATCGTTCTTCTTGTTACTGGATGTTGATGGAGAAAAAGATAATCAATAATTTTTATCAACAAATCAACTTCATGACGCTACGCAAATAAAAGAAATATTTACGAAACTTACATAAAGTTCTTTAAAATAGAGGTTATACTTTATATAAAAGAAACTTCAGAACATTTAGCTGACCGTCTTTTATTCAATCATATTACGAGAAAAGACATAACACAACAAAGCAATTTAATAGATATACAAGCATTATAAATGGACAATGGTTGAATGGTAATATTCCTATTTATATCTATAAGCATGGTCTTTATTTAATATAAACATATTGTTAGGTAATTCATACATATAACGTTGAATTTATAATTTTCTTCTCAATGGGAATTATTAACTAATTTAAAAATACATTAGGTTGGAACGTTTTATTTCTTTATGAAAATCATTTTCCTCCTTATATTTCAGATTTCTATTAATTCTAACTTTCTTAAACCAGTTCTTATTTTTTTCATAAAAAATGGTGATATCCCCTCCCACACACGTACATATTCAACAATCTTCGAAAGCTGTGTATTTTTTATTGAAGAATAACAGAAATTCCATAGTTCGACGGGAATTTTAATTCATTTTATAACTACTAACTTTTAAAGAAGCAATTTTTAATTTCAATGGACGTTTTAAATGTTTCTACATTCATATTTAAATAATATTTTAGGCACATTATTGCTTCATCACTTCAGTACTGAAAAAAATAATTGTAATCCTTCGCACAAATTTAAATCTATAGAAATTTAAAATTAGTACGAATGAACTGAGATTTGTCATAAAATCTTGCCTAACCCAACAAAGCAAAATAAGATACTCTGGTCTATGACATTAATGGTTTAAGCATCACTTCAGCCGTAAATACATTTCAATTACAATATTAATTAAATTCAAAAGTTGTATTTTTGATTAAAAAAATATGCTTTTTCATACATCTAATAAGCAAAATATTAACACTTTAAAATAAGTGAACAAAATACCTAAAATATATCACACTTCATTATAGTTTGGAAATGCAAAATAATAATAATAATAATAAATCCCGAAATGTTAATTTTCAATCAATTAAAATTTTAAGGGAAATATCCCGCTTATTTATCCAAACTAGTCAATTACAGAGCGAACTATTTAATGAAATATTAGATGTTTTTAAGAATGAATATAACTTAGCCTAATTAAAAATAACTTGATTATATATATATATATATATGTTTAAATTGGGCAATTGTATTATTTTATTTCATTCAAAAACTCGAAAAATAAAGTACACAAGAGATTTTGTTCTGAAAAAAAAAAAAAAAAAGTTCCGCATTTGCTTACCACCGTTAAAACGACAGAATTACAAAACTTGATATTATATTTAGAAATTATATTTAGATTATATTATAATAAGACATATTATAATTAGAAAAAGCCATATGAAATTTATATCAAAACGTATTGATTTATTTCAAAGATAGCATATTTAGTCATCACTTCCGGCAATAATCAATAGGAAAATCCGGAATTCCGGAAGAAAACCCACCAACGAAATTTCCTGTTGCGGGGAAATGGAAAGTTTTAAATATGGATGAATGCAAGAGCGTAATAACATACATTAATTTATTTTTCCACAAATAAGTATAAACAAAACATGTTTCTGGACAGAATCATTTGTATAATGAACCAAATAGATAATAAAAGAAATATGGAAGGAAATGTATGTTTATTTAATTAGTTTAAGAATAACAAAAGAACAAAAATAATACAGTGAAAAATAAGTTTAAATACTAATAAATAAAAATAAATACTTGCATTGACAAGTAAGAATAAAAGCTAGCTAGAAATCATCATAATAAATTCACAGATAGAATTTAATCTCAGAGAGAAAAAAATATCTGTATTATATGTTAAAAAGTAAATACACAAATAAAAAGAATCGATTCTAAGAACACACGATTCTAGAAAAACACCAGAATTTGTGAAAGTTGTATGAACAGCTGTTGTAAAACGATATCTATGACACTTAAAAAGTCTTACTCTACAAACAATATCACGAGGAAGCAACTAAAGACAACTGAAGTCACATTTTTTTCGGAAATTTTCCCTCCATCTTACATATAGCCATGCAATGATCTTTAGTTATTTAAATACGGATGCTTTAAATTATCAATTCTTTAAAATTACACATTTAAAAATTAAAATTGTTATTAGTTAAAATTGATGAAAATGATATTGCTCTACAGCAATATCATATCTTAAAAGGATTAAATTTAATCTACGGCAATATTAAATTAAAATTTACTTTCATTTAAAAATACTGAAATTTAATAATAATGATAAAAAGTTCTAAAACGAAATAGTTAAAAAGCTAACGGATGTAACTTTTACGACTCCACACAGGCTGCGTGACAGTCGATTCCAAACAACATTCTTATCACTTTACGGCTGAAACTGACGTATCACGAGATCTACACAGAAGTTTCGGGTAAAATAATTTTCATGTTTTTCCTTTTTTAAGAACCTATCAACATCACCGTAAGAGTTTTTAGTAAAAAATAACATTCCTACTGCAATATTATATATGTGTATTTAAACTATTAATTCGTTTTCTTAACAGAAAATTATGAATTTCGTAATTTTAAAGATTGACTCCCAAACAATTTGATTTATATTAATTTTATAAAAATTATTTTAGTCAACATGCTTTACAATAAATAATAATGCAGCAATAACGGATAATATACAACAAGAACTATTTAAAAAACGACCATTTTTATATATAATTTAAATTGCAGTATTATGAAAATTATTTGTAATTGCAGTACAAGAAACAACGAATTAATTCCAAATCAGTATGTAAAATAAGTTTTCCGAAAATAATGTGTCTTCAATATATATATATATATATATATCACGTATGATGCAATGTTCTCTAAATGTTTTCGCCATTCGCAAAAGCCGCAGAATTCTACATCAAAACAGAATTCCTCAAACTGTGTTTACAGATAGGGGGAAACGTCAAATTTGAAAACCACACGTAAGGCCAACGTACGCGTTCCTACTTGTCATGGAACAAACTTATCCAAAACAATATTTAATTTCCACTTACCCATTCAATGTTGTTTTGGGTATCATGAAGAAGTCCAAGACAGCAATATAGGTAACCAATGCACTTAATTTTGAATTAAAGTAACAAGGAGTTTCCCTGTTAGAATAGCACTGTAAACTGAACAACAAAAAAAGAACACGCAACTGAAAATTCCAATAGCTCTCTCCACTCGAATACTGAATGCGCGACTGGTAGTATTTTTCCAAACGGCAGCGTAGAGGCGAGACGTAACGCATACAGCAGCGCCCTCTGCTGGCTAAACTGGGCGATAGATATCAACTGAAATTGGAAGGATGAGTGAAGTAATAAACTGTGCTAGCGCATATGATCAGAACAGCATCGCGCAAGCAGCTAAATTCTATCGCCATATTTTAGACTCTGGCGCATAGAAGTATTCAGTTTAAAATAAGTTTAAAGAAAGTTTAAAATAAGTAAATAAATATGCGTGTAAAGTTTTTAAAAAATATTTTAAATTCGAATGATAATAGCAGTCATTGTTGTTGAGAATGTTGGTATTTTAATTTTTTTTTAATTCTTAATTTAGATGTTCAAGAATTTGCGTTGGAATTAACAATATTAGCAGACATTAACAAATTGGAAACAATCCTTTTAAAACTATGACATTATTAATGTAGATACAGTTAATAAAATGAAAAAAATATTTTTTTAGAAGCAAATGGATGTTATCTCATCGGATATTATATTTTTATAATATGAACAGTAATTTTTTGAAGAAACTTTTGTTGAAATTTTCTGTTTAGTTTTTTGAAAAACAAAAACTATTTAAAATACATCTATAACAGTAAACAAATACTCAACTTTATAATGAAGTTTTTGAGCTATGGAATATTTATTTCAAATATTTTGAGCTATGCTTCTTGAGAATGTAGGCAAAAAAAATTTACATAGTTCAGTTGATAAATGACAAATTATTATTCAATATAAAGACAAAATGTGTTATTTTCTGAAACTGAAAAAATCCTTAACCATTATAATTTTAAAAGTTTTTATTTTGAATTAAGAAATATTTTCCATAAAAAATATTCTTATCGAGATTCTTTCAAAAAATTCTTTTATATTAAAGATAATTCATGCTCAAATTATATGCAATAAATGCACAGACAGCATTCAATTATATTTGAAACCAGTGAATAGCACAAATTTAGAAAGAAATAGGGGTATATTCATCAAAGATGATTTGCTGACAAGCTTTTTCTCATGAATGTAACTGTTTTTGAAAGGACTCCGTAGATTTCCTTCATTTTGTAAAAATACTGTATACTATGAACTGCCATTAAAAATATAAACCAGCCGGAATCGTCTCCTCAAATATTCTCTCGCATATTCTCAAATTAATTTATCGTTTCATAGAACAGCTTGCATAGCATTGTATTAGCCAAAAATAACTTTTGCCTTGAATTTAGCATATTTACTGAATCTATCTTCTCATCATTGGCGAGTTATTTGACAAATAATATCTGGCATGATCTAATAGAATCTGAAAATTAAATTTTTGTTGAAAAGAAGTTTTCTCAACTGAATGAAATAAAAATTTGACAGAAAACTGCTTTATAATCAAAAAATCCCATATCAAATTTCATATATTGAAATTATTGCATTTTTGAATTATCACGCTAAATGTTTTTGAAAGTACAGACCAACAAACAATCATTCCGTATTTGGATTTAACTAAAAATTTTGCAGGTGTCTACTTTATAAACATTTAATCTGTGTTTCCAAATTTTATTTGTCTATTTCTCTTCGATTTGTAATAAACTTGTATTCGAAAAACCGAACAGACAGACTTCTAAATAGATTTTGGTCAAAATTTGATGGAAATCTGCAACTTTAGTATAAAGACTGTATACCAAATTTCAACCGTCCAGCTCAAATCATTTTGAGTTATCCTTGTCACAATCAGACAGCTGGACATTTTCTAAACATGTATTTTTCGAACTCAGGAAATAAGTGGAGATTTGTCAAATTCTGAGTCCAAATTTTTTGACGATTGCTATAATTTTTAAAACAGGTTTTTCGTGATTTATGACGGCACGACGAGAATTAACAGACTTTGAACGTGGAATGTTAGTTGGAGCTAGACGCATGGGTCATTCCATTGCGGATATCGTTCAACATTCCGAGATCCACAGTATCAAGAGTGTGCCGAGAGTATGAAATTTCAGGCATCACACCCCATCATGGACAGCGCAGTGGGCGACCACCTGCACTTAACGACCGAGACCGCCGACGTCTGTGTAGAATGGTCAATGTTAATAGACACGCAACACTTCGTCAAATAACTGCAGGAATCAATGTGGGACGTACGAGGGACGTGTCCGATAGGACTGTGCGGCGAAATTTGTCTTCCTTGGGCTATGACAGCAGAAGACCGACTCGAGTGCCTTTACTCACAGCACGACATCGCCTGCAGCGACTCTCCTGGGCTCGTGAGCATATCGACTGGTCCCTAGACCAGTGGAAAACCGTGGCGTGGTCAGATGAGTCACGATTTCAGTTGTTACGAGCTGATGGTAGAGTTCGAGTGTGGCGCAGACCCCACGAAGCCATGGACCCAAACTGCCAGCAAGGCACTGTTCAAGCTGGTGGTGGCTGCATAATGGTGTGGGCTGTTTTTACATGGCATGGACTCGGTCCTCTGGTGCAACTGAACCGATCATTGACTGGAAATGGTTATGTTCAGCTGCTTGCCGATCACTTGCAGCATTCATGGACTTCACGTGCCCACACAACGATGGGATTATTATGCATGACAATGCGCCATGTCACCGGGCCAGATATGTTTGCGATTGGTTTGAAGAACATTTCGGACAATTCCAGCGCATGATCTGGCCACCTAGATCACCCGATATGAATCCCATCGAGCATTTATGGGACATCATCGAAAGGTCCGTTCGTGTCCAAACTCCTTCACCATCCACACTTTCACAATTATGGACGTCTATACAGACAGCATGGCTCAATATTCCTGCAGAGGACTTCCAACGACTTGTGGAAACCATGACACGCCAAATTGTTGCACTTCGCAGGGCAAAAGGAGGACCGACACGATATTAACAGTCATCCCATGACTTTTGTCACTTCAGTGTATATATATATATATATATATATATATGGTGCATAAATACATTTCGGAGAAAATAATAAGACTTTTAATAACTATGCATTCCATGGAATAAGAGAAAAATTTAAAGAACAGCAAGTAAAAATTAAGAATTCCTATTTTAAATTACATTTTCGTGAAAACAAAACCCCGATTTTAAAAATATTATTTTCAGATTTATTTAGGTGAAAATTTTTTTATTCTATCTGAATAACTTATTAGTTTATATCTGAATAATTCCATCGTACAGATTGTTTTTTTCATGTAGTACAATTTAAAATATAGAGTTCGAAACGAATTCTTTAAAAATTGTTAAGTCAAAATTCAATTTAAATGTCAATATCATTTTACAGGTTAATCAGCTGAAGGTTCAGGCAAAATTTTTTAAAACTATATTCTATCCACGGTTTTTAATGCAATTGCTAATAGAATAAAGATACCAAAAACTATTTTTATTGAATTGTTATTATAGAATTACTGCTGTTGTTTCTTATAGTACTTGCCATTGGAAAAGCCAGCTGTTACGACGACAGCGATTTACGCCGATAGGGTGCATCTCTTAATTTTTTTTCAGTAGCGCCATTTAGGGTCAAGAATACGATTTTGCCACTCACGCGTCATAACCCTTTTACGGAGCGGATTTCGTTCATACATTTACATCACTCATTCACAGATAATAATTTAGACCTAAATCAGAGAAAGATCATTTCTAAACTAGCGCCCCCAATGGTATTACTCTCGGCATGGAGGGCTTTATGACCACGACAGATCTATACGTGCGTCAGTTACCACCACCACACACACGGGGAATCTTTGGCTGGTGGGTTCGAATTCGCAAACCAAGCTATCCCAACCTAACAGCATTTCTAAATCTATTAGCAAGTATTTCGGTCATAGGTGTAGAAAACGTTCAATTCAGTATCTTGTTATTGATATTATTCAGAAATCACTTTTTATTTGTTCTATTGCCTTTAACAAATTTAAATATTCTTCTTGTTTCCTGATCAAGATAATAAAAAAAATCTATTTATTTCTCTTTATTTGGGACATTCTTTCCAAAAAAAAAAAAAAAATCAATTACGTATTTAATTTAAAGTTGCCTCATTTTCGAGCATTAATATTCCTTTTACTAATGAGTTAATATTTGAGCATTAAGAACTGATGTCGTGAAATGCGGAAACTTTTATAAATCCACATTCTCAGTAATAGAAATTCCAAGATCGAAATACTTAGAAAAATTCGACTTGTAATTTATAATCTCAAAATAAAACTGCAACTTGTGTAGATTTTTCATTCTCAGCATATAAAAAAGACAGATACAGTAGTTTCAATTACAGACGATAATTAAAACGAAAATGAAAATAGTAATATATTAAACCGGAAACGAATTATTCTTGTTTACTTCATTTTAATCGCAATATTCTTCGAAAATAATATTTGAAATTTTAATATTTATAATAATTTTCTAGCTCATAGTTTGTTTACTGCCGTCAGTTTAGCTATAAAAGAGTAAGAACAGTATTCATTCTAATGTATTTATAAGAAAAAATATCTTTTAATACATTTTCTGCGGAATGAATATTTTACTACGATTAATTCACAGAAAACGATATATCTCAAAAGCAATTTGATAAAATTTAAAAAACATGGTTTAAAAACTTTTGAGAGTATTCTAAGCCACATATTTTATGATAGCTTCATTCAATCGTATTTATTGTAATTTATGGTTCAAAATATTGCGAAATTTTGTAAATAACGCATTCACGTCAGGAGAAAGAATGTTCTTAAAATACTTATTTATAAAAATAATTTCTATCATAAGGGATTTTATTTCTAGATAATCTGAGAAACATAATAAATATATTCGTTATAAATATTTAATTTATATTTTACACGTATAATGAAAATTAATTCAATGTTCATAATGAATATGAACTTGTATTATAATTACGTGTATTAATCAATATTTTTAAAAATAAGTATTTGACTTACATCCTTTATACTGTTTTTTTATAAAGCGGAAAATTTTCCTAATATTTTACAAACCAATCAACTTTTATACTTTCACATATCTGTTGTTAATAAAAAATGCAGTAAAGCAATCGTCAAAAAGATTGAATATTTTAGAATAAGGCGATTTTGAATGTTTTGGATCTCTCTGTGTTCAAAGGCTCATTTTTAGAAAAGGTTTGTCTGTGACAAAAATAATTAAAAAACGTTCTGAAATAGATGGATGAAATTTAGTATTCGGCCTTTATACCAAATTTGTAGATTTCTATCAGATATTGAGTAAAATCAGTTCGGAAGTCAACACGATATCTTCAAAACAAAAATAGATAAGATTCGATATACAGATTTAACATATATAGGGCTGAAACCGTCAAAGTTTCAGCCAAATTCAACAGCTATATTTCGATCTGTACTTTCCTCAACATGTTAACACGGTAATTCATTTGCGATTTAAGTATTTCAAATTTGGTATGGTATTTGTGTTGTACTTTGTCATGGATTAATGTGTTTCTTATGTCACTGGCCATTGGAGGCAGCGATTTAAGTCGATAGGGAGTGTCTCTTGTTTTAGCAACGCCACCTAGAGTCAAGTGTATGATTTTGACACTCACACATCACTCATTCACTTCTACAGCCCCTTTTTACTGGAGGGTCCATTCACACATCTGACAGACAGAACAGAGGAAGAAAACCATGCCCGAACCTGGACTCAAACCTAGGACTCCCAGACAAGCTACTACCTCTATGCGAGGACGCCGGCGCCTAATGGCATGTATATATAATAGACATAGATATAGATATTCTAAATGTGATCTTTTAATACTATTTTAACCATTCGATACTATAAAAATATTTAATGTATCATTTTTAAAATTAGTTCCGAATTTTATTCGGCCCTAAATTACTAAATCTAAACAACTGCAAATACCCTTTTTTAATACGAAAACGAAATTTATCGATAATCCAGAGAGCAATTGATTCAGAAAAGAAAATATAGACAAAGGCTGCTAAATTTGCACAGCTTAAAATTGGATCATCTTGATATTTTTTAATGCACAGTGATAGAATTTTTAGTTAAAACTTTATTTACTACCAAAACAAGAGATATGCTTATAAACAAGTAATATAATTTTTTAAAATTCACCTCCTATTTAGGTCAGCAAAGAAAATTTTTAATTTAGTTACTTTTAATTAAATAATTAATAAATATCTAAAAAGTATTGATTTTCGAAAGAATTGAATTCACATTCTTCGCCTTTATATGGAAAATACTGAAATTCTTACCTTTTACCGATTGAGCTACTGCCTGCCGATTTCAGTTTTCATTGCAAACTTCTAAAACTCTATTTAAAGTATTAAAAATGAATTAAATTTAATTAATGAATTCATATTTTTTTAAAAAATGTCTTAACATCAAATGCCATCCCCTATAAGTTTAAAAAAGTATTTGAATTGGAAAGGATGAATAAAGAATATTTTATTAACGACTGAAAATTTGAATAAGATATGTAAATAACTATATATTGGCAGAGTGTGAAATAGTAGTAGGAATTGTATAAAAGACTGGGGGGGGGGGAGGGTAATGGTTAAAAAAATTATGCCATTGGTTCAATTAAGGAAAATGTTGTCTCGATTGAACCACCTGATTAATTAAACACACAAAACAAAATTATTTTTTTGATGATCAATTTCAGTCGACCGTATAATATGCAAACTAAGGTAAAATTTTTTATACCTTGTATCATTCCGTCTCCCGTTTCTTCCTTATTTTTGATAAAAGTTAAGTAACCGTGGTTTTTATTTTCCTTCTGATTAGCATTTGATGTCTTTAATGTTCATTTATTGATTATTTTTGTTTGTTCCACTTCAAATTTACGTTTATTTTCAGTGATTAGAATTGCTTTCTGCTCTTTACCATTTATTCAAGATAATAATCCCATTGAGTTGAAATCGCATTTTGGCAATTACTTGCTATCCGGCCCCAGATATTTGTAAACAAAATAAATAAAATGGCATAGCCTTATCTTTAAACTATTTTATTGCCTTATTGGATAACATAATCGAATAAATTTCTTATTTGAGGTATAATAAAACATTTTATTACTTTGGAAAGCAGAAAAAACTATTATTCTTTTGTTAAAATATTTATAGACGATATCTAAATCTAAAAACTTGGTTTTTAAAAAAAATATGTACTAAAGTAATGTTTTCTGCTAGAAATTATTACAATAACCACATTTATATTTAATGCTACATAATTTATTATTCGTTTCAGAATATAGAGACATCACTTTTCGACGATTCTACCCCGCAAAGAGGTGATATGCGAAAAGATGAGCACATTTCTAGAGTTCTTCGTCATTCCTTGACATTGATTTCCGCACCAATAAATACTTTTTACTTTCTGTTTTTATTTTCTACGAATTTCACGTCGTTTCTGATTGTTCGATTTTATTGTAAGTAAAAATTGCTATCAGATTTGATAGACTTTCAGAGTTCGCACGAAAGATATTTTATGCATTATAAAATATGACTGAGATTACCTGCAATTGTTTATCTCAAAATGTTGTTAAAAATTTAATAACAATTTTGTTTTTAAATTTAATTTAAAAATTATTGTTTTATAAAAAAAGTGAATTACTAATTTTTAAAAACAGAAATCTTTCACTTTTTCATCATATTCAATACTAGCCGCCTTTGGCGACCAGCTGGTTCGCCATGAGTAATTCGTACTAAAATTTTCAATTAAATCACATATTCATTAGCCTTGAAGTAATTCCGGGCATGTATTGGCCTGAAATAAATATTTTCTTTAACATGATGGACGGAAAGTTCTAAAAGTACACCTTTTCCTAATAATATTCTTTAATTTTATAAATCAGTCAGTTTGAACCATCGGTTATGCTTCCAAAATATTAAAAAATAATTTCGATGATGTTGCCAAAATATTAAATATGTTTTTTTAAAGAAAGCGAGAAAGGGAAAAAAAGTATTAAATTAATGATACAGATATTGCAAAAGATTACATAAATATGCCATTAAGGCCGGATTTCAATGCATATCCTGTCTAAATTCAATCAGGTTTACTGTAAATAAAGATAATTTATGGAATTAATGATACAGATATTGCAAACGATCATAGAATCATTTGCATTTATTTTTTAAAGAAAATATCACATTTTATATTTATTTTATTTTATCCTGTCACGTGCTGACAGTTGCATTTCTGTAGATTTATTTTGTGATATTTTTTTTTATTTGAACTTCCGGCATTCTTTTATTTTATCCAGTCACGTGATAAAAACATGGTTAAAATATTTCTTTAAAAATTCGTTAAAAATAGAAGCTTACGTTATAAATTAAAAAAACTGATACCGTTAGAAAGCTAATTTTTTTATCTTTAAATTGATGTAAAAATCATGTTTGTGCAATAATATTTTCGGAAGTTATAACGGAAAAACGTCGACATTTCACTTAAATTTTAATTAATTCAAATTCTAATTAAAAATTCGAAAAAAGGGCTCCGAGGTGCACATTCCGAACCTCCAAGGTATGCATGTACCAAATTTGGTAGCTGTAGGTCCAACGGTCTGGCCTGTAGAGCGCCAACACACACACACACACACATTGAGCTTTATTATAAGTATAGATTAAGACTTTTCACAATAAATAAAAAATTGCTTTAAAGTATTTTATTGTGAATTTCTCAACAAAATTGTGAGATCGACAATTTTTATACCTGATAAATTCATGTATTATCCGAGTTCATATTATTTTAAATGTAAGTATTTACTACTTTCATCTGATTTCTGAGCTCTATTTTGACAAAATAAACACATCCTGATGCATACGCAAAACTTTGAAGGATTTTAGAATCGAAGAATGAATAGTTTCACTGCCAAAATAGGTAACAGAATTGATGCTATGTTTCAGATTTACTCTAGTTGCTGTATGAGTTTCAGATTTATTGGTGAATATTAATGTAATCAACACAATTAATTTTTTCTTCTTTTTTAGTTTTCTGAAATTTTAAAATAACGTCATGCACATTTCAGTTAGGATCAACAGATACATTTAATAGAAAATTATTAAAAATATATTTCGGTATATTTCAAATATCTTATAAGAATATAACGATGAATTATAATTAATGTAGCATGTCACAAAGAATTAAAAATAACTTATTGAATAGCATTTTTGTGTAAATAATAAACTAAATAATTTTCTACAGTTTTAATGTTTGCTTTAATTCAAATCAAGTGTAATGTTAGCATTTACAAATTCTCTCCAATATAGTCTGATTTCATAAGTTTTTTTTCTTTTATGTGACTCAGTAAATTTTCTTATTACTTTTATGTTGAATTCAACATTTATATGTTGGAAACATCTAAATATTGCAAAGGGTTCTTTTAGAAATGTTTCTTTCTTTTTTAATGTTTATAATTTAAAAAAAAACATTATCATTTTTGATAAAATTTCAGATGCACAACTATAAATTAATCCTTTGTTTTTAACTTTATGCTTCAGCTTTTGCAATTTTGATCCGCAAAGCATGAAAATTTGTTAAAGCTACTTTTCTCCTTTTACTATGCAGAACAAAAAAATTAGTATTCAATCAAAGAACAATATTTTTTAACCTCTATTGATGAAAAAAATTGGAAATAATTTACCAAACGATAGTTGAAGAAGAAAAGTAATTGCGTAATAAATATTTTAATAATAAATATTTTAATTTAACTATACTGATTATTTATTTTATTCATATCGATAATTTATTATTGATTTGTGTTTATTACTAATTTTTATCGATAATTTATTTTAATTAATTCAGTTATTTTAATTAATTTTTAGATGCACAACTCTAATAAATCCTTTGTTTAAAACTTGTTAATGCTATTTCAATACAACTTATGGTTACTCTTCTAACAATTTTCTTATTTTCTTTTTTAGAACAGAAGAATTTAAACTTCATTCAAAGAATATTTTTTAAGCACTGCTTTAAAAAAAATCTGTGATTTCTAAGAATTGCTTATTAAAAGAAAGTTGAAGAAAAAAATATTTTCGAACAATTTTGAAATATTTTAATTAATTTAATTATATAAATTATTTATTTTATTGATGTTGATAAAAGACGACATTAAAAATAATAATGTTCTCACATGATAACTTGCGCTTTGCGATAGTACATTTCATTTCTTAATTTTATTACGTTTTAAATTCTTATTGAATAATTTTTATATATTTCAATATTTTTTTATTATATTTATAAATATGTATGTATACATATAATTTGTTTCCGTCATTTCTGCCCTACTTTCGCAATTTTAATCCTCAAAGCATTAAAATTCGTTAATGTTATTTCAATACAATAAATGGTTACTTTTCTAATAATTCTTCTTTTCAGAAACAGAACAGAAAAATTTAATCTTCTTTCAAAGAAAGATATTTTTTTTTACAGATCGTTGATAAAAAAAATTGCGATTTCTAAGAAACTTGGAAATTGTTTACCAAACGCTAGTTGAAGTCGAAAAATAATTGCAAACAATTTTGAAATATTTTAATTACACCATTCCATTTCACCTCCAGCAGCAACAGTAATTTATTTCCTCGAACGACGAATGCAGCTTTTTAGAGCTTCCGTCATTTCATACAATCCTGTTTTATTTATTTTTTCAACAGATAAACAACATAAAGATTTCAGCAGAAAATTGAAAGAAAGAGGAAATGCAGTTTAAAAACATATTATTAATTTTTACAGAATTTGTATCATGCTTTTTATTCTGCAAACATAAAAGTAATTTCTTCCATTCATTTCCACAACAATGTTGAAAGTCCTTGAATAGATTTTATTCATTTAACGTTGTTAGGCAACCTGTTGGTGTATATGATAGATTCGACTTTGAGATTTATAATACATATTGGAGATCGAATTGAATACAGGTCTTTTTTAAGGTTTAAAAAAGTACATTCAGGTTTGCATTTATCGTCGTATGTAAACATGTTTGTATTTTTCGATGAAAAGTGTCGATTAAAAATACATAAATGATATTGAGCGGCGTCAATCAACTGTGACCTATTTTATCTTTTTCTGTCGAATGTCTAGATCGTGGCATGGTTCGTTTTATCTATTTCGATTTTAAATTGCTTTTTGTTTGTATTTTATTTGATTGTACATTTTAACATGTACACAAAAGTGTATTTAATGTACAAGGTGTCTCCTAAGATATGCAGAGCCTAATATTTACAGATTCAAATAGAACATATTAAGAGGAGTATTTTGATGTATAACATATGGGCAATTATACTATGACGCTACATACACCACATGTTATACATCAAAATACTCGTTTTAACATATTCTATTCGAATCTGTAAATATTAAACATTAGATACTTTGTGGGACACAATATAGTAGAAAGCGCACTTTATTAATCCAGTAGCTAAAAAATAAAAAAATATTAACAAAAAATAAAATTAAAATTGGTTTTAAAATTTATTAACGTGATATGTGCATGCATTGTATACCGTACACATTGTATTGGTGTACGTATGTACCCTGATAGAAAACAATACAAAGGTGTTGTAACGCAAGCACCTTTGGAATTAATTTACCGTATAAAAATCGTATAAAATAGGCTCACATAATTTGATAAAACAAGTTTGACTGTGTGTGGTGTCCTAACTAAAACTGCTCCAAATTTTAATTTCAGTCATTTGAATGGAAGGGTGCACAGAATGCATGTACATTTTTCATTATTAGTTACGGAGAAGTATAATACTCATGCGTAGCACTTCAAAAATAAAAAATAAAAACTAAGCACATAGTAAACAGTCTAAAATTCCATTAAAACTCTCTAACTGAAACTTCACCATCAATGAAAAACTTAATGGATCAAACTTAATCAAACATAATAAACTTTACAAACTTAATCAAACGGAAAACTTAAATTCGTAGCCATACCCAAGGTCAATAATTTTATGTAAGAGGATAACGGCTTTATTAAAGAATATGCTTAATAATTTGTGGAAGAACACTTGCACTAGTTTGTAATGTGTTTGTGTGTCTACCAGTCTGCCAGGTAATGAACTATATAAATAAAATTAAGTATGTATCCATTATTAGAATGTAGATCGGTATTAGACCTGCAATTGAATCCTTCAAAAGTTTCTATTCCTATTTCTTCAAGAGTAAGTAAGCGCTGTGTTAAACTAGAAGGAATGGTCTCTCCAAAACTTTCTCTCATACTTTTTAATAAACTTGTTACGCTATAGAACACCTTAAATGGCACTGGTGTGCAATATTTACCAAATATTAACCTTTGGCGTGAACATAGCATTTTTACTGTAATCTACTGTATCATCCTTAGAGAATTTAATCCCTGACATATGGTTAATTGTACATAAAAACCGAATTTTTTTAGATGCGCATTTCTTAATTGCTTGAGCAAAAATTTGACAGAAAATTGCACTTGTAGTCACAAAATCCCATTCCAAATTTGATATGTTTAAGACACTGAGTTTCTGAACCATCAAGATTTGTTGGAAGAAAAACAGAAAGACAGACAGACAACCCGTTGTTGAGGTGTTCCCACCATAGATGTTGATTCTGTGGTCCGAATTTTATTTTTTAAAAATTAATAAAAATGCTTCAAATTTAATATTAATATGGAAATTCGCATCTTAAGATCGCATATCACATAGTAACCGTCTAGCTAAATTGTTTTTTTAGTTCTGGTTTTTTTATTAGTTATTGTTTTTTAGTTATCTTAAGAGAGATAAACTGACATTTTCCAAAAATGTGCTTTTTCATCTCAAAGATGTCTTAAACTTGGGGATTCTTGAAAATCACGAATAAAAAAGAAAGAATTTAAATAAAGGAAATATTGAAGGAAAATCTGCCAACAAAATTTATTAAAATGCATCAAATTTTAGAATTAATAAGAGAAAAGGTAGACGCAAATGCCCAATATACATTATCGTTTTTAATACAATGCTATATACAATATTAAAAAAAAGCGCCATATAGTTTTAGAAAGACATACTTTTGATTACGTTTGTAAAGTTTAATCCGTTTGATTAAGTTAGTAAATTCTATTATGTTTGATTAAGTTTGATCAGTTTAATTCTTCATTGATGATGAAGTTTCAATTCGAGAGTTTTAGTGGAATTTCAGACTGTTTACTAGGAACAAGGTTGTAATATGTTGATTATTAAGTCTGTTTGATAATAATAATAATAAGTCTGATTAATAATGTCTGTTGATTAATAAGTCTGTTTTTTAACATACTGTTAAGTCTGTTTGTTCCAAAAAGGCATTTTTTAAATAATGTAAAATATCTTCTTACTGCTATTGAAATTAAAATATTGACAAGCGTTTTTCAAAAAAACGAAATTGAATAAAACAGTAAAATAAAATTTTAATTAATCTTGAAAATTAAATAAAAAGAAAACAAGAAACAAACAACAACAAAACACACACACACACACACATTGCAGCAATTTAATTTTCCCCCAAAGCAACTGTTTATGGTCTAAAAGTCAACGGTCTTCCGATTATTTTGCTTTTATTAAATATCGTCTGACTTTTCCTGCATATTAAATTAAATTATTCATTTTAAGATCTGGAAACATATGTAAACAAGAAAGATTTTTTTTTTATAAATAAAAGAGAACGAATTTGTTTTGAATTTGTGAGAATTATCTTAACTACAAAAATAAGCCTTGTTTACGTGATTTGATACTGTTTACGAGCAGATGGCTGGAAACAAAACGATAAAGCTTTATGGATAAGATATCATTTTAATTGTCTTGAGATCGATTTGTTTGTTCAAATTCTTTTCTCTTGCTAAATGCAGAGGTGAAGTTCGTTAAACTCTTCGAAAACAGAACTTCAGTGTCATTTGTTTTTAGAGATGAGCTCGTGGACTCAATGATCGCAGTGCAGGATGATTTTGCAACCAGGAATATAAATTTTCACTTGCTGATATGAATTTTTATGGTGTATTTTGTAACGTTCCCCTTTCCCATTCTTGATAAGCTTTATTTCCAGCCAGCTGTGCCACCACCTGTTAAAACCCTCAATGGTTAAATGCCTAATGTTCCTAATTGTTTCCATTTGCGAAAAATTATTCCTGAAGAACGTTTGCACGGACATAATTTCATAGAAAATGATCTTATGATGGAATTAAGTTTCTACAATTTCGGTGCTATTTCTAGTCATAGCAGAAGGATTTACATAAAAAATTACTGCTACGTTGCTACCACAATGCATTGTTAAATACATCAACAACATTCAGAAATTCATGTTTTGCGGCCAGACAACTTTGTGAAGTAAGTCGCTTCCATCCATCACAAAAAAGTTATGTTTTTTTCTTGCACAATATAACTTTAGGTGGCGCGAACGATGAAAACAATGGGGATTTAATTCCCATTCACGTTCCTTCAATATTAAACATTGAAAAAGAACAAAGTGACATTTCAAATGTTAAAAAACATCCAAATTTGGTGATGTAATCAACAGTGCAGACTCCTTGGAAGAGTCTGTAAGAATCTGTCTGAAATTAAGATATCCACATCAATTATTCCTTTCCTAATTACACTATCGATATAAATAGATAAGCAAATGATATAACTTTATCTCAATATTTAAATTCCGTTATCGCCAACAATTCTGGAGATTCCATTGCTACCGAATTTCACTATACAGATGTCATAATAACGGAATAATAATTTGTCCTATTATCGCCAATCCGGTTCACCTAGCACTCCAATTTTTTTCTTTTTTGGCAAAAGGAAAAATACTTTTTCTCGGTTATACCTTGTGATTAATCATATTTCTAGTGTAAATGTTTTTTACCAGTTTGAGACTTTAAATGGACTTTATTATTTGCCTTTCTTCAAAGTTTGCGCCGAGAAATTCAAGCACTGCTAAAAGTGGACAATATTCTGTTTGAAAATTGCAAAAAGAGCTCTGTAACTGTAGCTTTTTGTTCCGGATGATAGACTATTCTTTATTTATATTTTTATATTTATTTATTTTTTATTTTTCTTATTATTTTTTGTCTTTCCCTCTATGCTTTTATTTTCTTTCTTTCTTAGCTTTTTATTTTATTTCAATGTTTTTTTTTGGCGCTGCCTTTAGCTTCTTTTGCATCTTGTACACGTGCATGGGAAAGTTATGTTTGAATAGCGAGTCTTCTGATAGCTATTTAAATTATATTTTTTAATTGTAATTGTAAGCTTTTCACCGGTGTAACGCCACTTTGGGCACACACCTAATCATCAACTGAATACAAATGTCAACTAACATCTGCTTTTCATAATACACCATTGCTTACTGGCATAGGAACCTTGATTGAGGTGAATATATTGGGAAAACCACTGCAATGTTTATTTCAAACGTTTTTATTAGAAGTTTAAAAGTAATGTTTAAAGTATTTAATTATTCTAAATTTATAGATGCTTTCGAAGTGTCATAAAATTTTAAAAAATAATTATTGTCAATACAGAGCATCGAAACCTTGCTGCACATCTAATTATTTAAATGGTCGCTTAACAGAAAATCTTAAATATCTTCAGATGTAGTCCTACTATATTAAATAAATTGGTATTATCGGCAATCTTTTAGAAGGAAAATTATTCATGACATCAATAAAAGTGTGCTGCCACAAGAATGTTCAAAGTTTGTACAATTTGAAATATATATATTTCAAATTGAATCGTGATTAATATTGAATATAATCGCAATCAATCTTGGACAATCCTCTCGCTGAAGTAACCCTTTTGATTCTGTTTTAACTATTTTTGGTTTTGTACGCAAAGTACTTAAAATTCCTGTACCTGTGAGAGTTCTTTTCTACACCACTCGCAACACTATATCATCATTTGAGACAAGTACAGTGCCCTCTTGCAGTGATTCTTGGAACTTTAAAGTGCATCCGAATGAAAGAATGGTTGCGATAGTATTTTAACAGACAGAATTTGGAGATTTCCCTGGTAGACAGGTACAACGAGAGAGGATAAGTGATAGAATCCCAGGTCTCAAGGGAGGAGGTCCCCAGCCCTAAGGTATGGCTCAATGTATGGTTATTATTTTAAAGAAAAAAGTGTTAGGTGTGTGGATATCCGCCATGAATGTGCTTTGCAATAGGATCCGACACGTCCGGTTGTGGCTTTTCTGGTAGGCGGCATGTCCCTAACAGAAAAAAGAAAAATAATTGGAATGAAATGGTTAGTGGCAGTACCTTCGTCGAATGGAGCAGAAGTCATAAAACCTACAATTTCGTGATAGAAGAATTGATATTTAGATTCGAAATGAAGTTTAGTTTAGTTATATTAACATCCTGTTTAAAGCAACACGAGGGCTATTTTGGGATGGACCTCGTCATTTTGATCCACGGTCAGATGACGAGGACGACACCTGCACTGGCACCCCTCTCCACACCACACCAACGGGAAGACGAATCGAAATGAAATAATGCACAGTATTGCGGGGTGGTCGGCTGTATACAAGAAGAAGTATTGAAAGTTATCATGTAATGCAGCTACCCCAGGGATCTGCAACTTATTGCAATGGAAGAGCTAAAAGCAAAAATTTACAAAATTTACCAATTTTTAAAGAGCTACTAAAAATTTCGAATTTAATATTATAGTATTGGCTTATATATATGTAGGAATTGGGTGGGACAGAATGCCCATCCAACCACATTTAGTTCAGTGTCTAGGGTCACTGAATGAAGAAAAAGAAGCTTTTGAATATGAAAGGAATTTATTTACAGTAAAGAAAAAGACATTTACAATTACGACAGGACTATTTACAATAGAGGAAAGAAAAAGTATCACCCATAGATGTCACCAAGAGTAGTCAACAATTGTTTCATTCGCTGGTTTTCGTGGTTGATTCAAAAATTTATTTGCTTCTCTATTTTCTTCTTCCCTTCTGAAGAATGGATCTGATGATTTTGGTCTCAATATCCTCCTGACATCATCATATCGTTCGAATTTTTCTGCCAAATCAGTAACTGAAGTTATGGATGACCACTCATCAAGAAAGTGATTCTGAAACTCTGGTGGTGCCTTCCGTTTCATCTGGTCCGCAATGATAAGTTCACGTAATTTTTCGAAGGTGTCTATTTTCAGACCTGTTACCCATCCATCAAAGTAAGTCTGCAATTCATGATAGAAATCTTGCCATGTTTTCTCGGGAGCTTTTTGATGTGAAACAAATAATTGTCGCAGTTTCTCCGGGGACAACTTGAATCACTGTAACAGCAGATTCTTCACATGGTCGTAATCGTTCGATTTTTCCTCAGGTTCTCGAGCAATTAAATGAGCAACTTCCAGAGGAATTAATCCTAGTAGCTTCTGGACCCATTGAGTTTTCGGTAATAACGCTAAATTGGCATGATGCTCAAATAATGTTAAATTTAAACTTATGTCATCTTTCATGTTGAATCGGTGAAACATCTCTTGCGAAGTCTTACTAGTCACTGAAATATCTGCGGAGTTTTCATGACCAACATTTATTTGAGTCAGCTTTTCATTTATTTGAGTCAGCTTATCAGTCAGTTTCAGCTTTTCAAGTTCGTGTTCACGTTCCTCTTTCCGCAATCGCTCTTTTCTTTCTTCTTCCTCTTTCCGCAATCGCTCTTTTCTTTCTTCTGTTAGATGTCTGTCCTCAATGATACACTCTAACATCACTTTGGCATCTTCCTCATCGTATTCATCAGTTTTTAAAATCAGATCTTTAATTTTGGGTTTCGTCAAGTCTGCTTCAATAGTGACGCCGAATTGATTCGCGTGAAAAATCAAATCTTCTTTTTTGTCTTTTAGTAAGAAAGACATTTTGAAAGAAAAAAGGGACCTGGTGCCAATCAAAGAGCTGTATTAATTTTGAAATTTATCCGAAATTCTCTATACTTCAACGTGTTTAAATAAAAGTCAAATTAAATTAGTTTTGCTTTAAGCTTGAAATTAAAAATTAATCTTTAGGTAATTTAAAACTAATTCCTTAAAACCAGATCTTGAAATGCACAAAATATTTTTACACAACTGAATTAAAGATTGTAAAAAATAACACTTAATAACTTTCAAAATAATGCTTGGCAATAAATATACTGTAAAGTAAGAAAACCCAAAATTACATCAAAAATATTGTATGCATTTAAACAATAAACAAAGTAAATAAATTATCTTCAGTATTAATATATAAAAGTATTTGTACCATTGGAGTTCCCTAATATAAAATGCTATTAAAATGAATAGTAAATAAAATACTTTATTAGAAAACCATGAGTAACTTTCAGCAATGGAAAAAATATTTATATTCAAAATAACTTCATGCGTTTATTTTTTTAGATGTAAGCTTCGTATGAAAAAAAAAATTAAATTCTAAATATTTCAATTGTTTATTTGAAGTATATATGCACAATTAGTAAAAAAAATAAATACAGCAAACAATTGCTATTAAATGTGAGTTAAATATTGAAAACGTATTATCTTAAAAAAAAACTTCATAAAAATAACGTTCATAGAATTGAAAATAAAAGTGCACACTTTGTACGATCGAAAGATGGGATATGCTGAGTCATTACTCTAAAAAGAAAATAAATCAGAACAGTTTTCGTAGCAAGAAAGAAAAAAATAATAAAAAGAATATACATTCAATACTTGTTATGACTCATCGCTTAGGAGCGACTGATATTAGGAATACTTTGGCGCGTCGTCTCAAGGTCATATTAAATTCTATCAGAACGGTTACTGAGTTTTAGTTTCGGTTCGTAAACTTAAGCTGCTTTTAAGAAAAGAAAACTAAAAAGTTTAGCCCAGAAAAGAAATTAATTAAATTTCAAATTCAGATCCCGGGGCTGTGCCCCCAAGTTTGTAGGAATTGGGTGGGACAGAATGCCCATCCAACCACATTTAGTTCAGTGTCTAGGGTCACTGAATGAAGAAAAAGAAACTTTTGAATATGAAAGGAATTTATTTACAATAAAGAAAAAGACATTTACAATTACGACAGGACTATTTACAATAGAGAAAAGAAAAAGTATCACCCATAGATGTCACCAAGAGTAGTCAACAATTGTTTCATGGCGAAACTACGTTACGTTTTTACAAGATGCATGATCGGAAACGATACGACCCTCTCTGGTCCCCGTCCGGCGAGCGAATGCGCAGTTCGCCTTTTCCCAAATTCTGACGTCACACGTCTTGGGTTGAGGTACAGCGATATTTTGTGATACCCGTGGCGACATCTATTGCAACAAATTTGAACTAAATATTTAACAGCAATGGCCGCTGATTAAATCTCTTCATATATTTGATTTTTGACAATAATCTTTATTTTCATAAAAACACAAATATAGATAACTGTATCAATGGGAGCATTAGCTTTGCATGCCATTTCAAAGCTTGATTAAATCTGGCTTATAGCTTGTTGTTTCAAGTTTCAAGCCCGACTCCAGATTTTTATTTGTTAGTTGACCTCTGAATTCGCTGTTTAATATATTCAGACAAGTGAGCACTTGCTCGCATGAATGTGTCAACCCACAAATCGTCAGAACTTCATATGCCCTCTTCACCTCATTACAGCATTCTGGAAGACTATTCTATGTCGAATATGAGGACTTCAACTCGAGGAAATTCTTCCACAGTTCTTAAACTTGTGCTGCTCGATGTGCTTAGATTTCTAGATCTCCAACTCTACCAACTTGCTCTTGAGTTCTGTGGGCTTGCTACTCCTCAAGTCTTTGGTTTTCAAATTTAATATTTGCCTTTGAAGCGATTCAGCATTAATTCCAAATGGCTCAATGTTGACCTCAAATGTATTTGAGTTGAGAAGATTTACTATGAACTCGAGAGTGCTGTTTGAGTGAGACGGCAATGAAATGCAATTGGCTG
Organism: Argiope trifasciata; assembly: GCA_026543055.1. Taxonomy (NCBI): domain Eukaryota; kingdom Metazoa; phylum Arthropoda; class Arachnida; order Araneae; family Araneidae; genus Argiope; species Argiope trifasciata. The sequence continues at coordinate 769,588 of JAPMOQ010010478.1, read as the reverse complement.
AAAATTAAACATGATCACGGAGTCTCATGTCTAAGAACAAAACAATAATTCAAATTCATCACACTGCGGTCACTTAGGCGTATTGATTTGTAATTAACGATTACGTTAATAGAAGCTATTGAGAGATTAGGTACTTAAATATACATTTTATTATTTTTTAAAGGTTTTCTTACTGTAAAAATATATTTATCTATATCTATACTTATAATAAAGCTCAATGTGTTTGTGTGTGTTGGCGCTCTACAGGCCAGACCGTTGAACCTACAGCTACCAAATTTGGTACATGTATGCCTTGGAGATCGGGTATGTGCACCTCGGAGCCCTTTTTCCGAATTTTTAATTAGAATTGGAATTAATTAAAATTTAAGCGAAATTTCGACGTTTTTCCGCTATAACTTTCGAAGATATTATCTCACAAACATGATTTTTATATCGATTGAAATATTAAAAAATTAGCTTTCTAATGGTGTCAGTGTTTTAGTATATACCTTAAGCTTCTATTTTTAACGAATTTTTAAAGAAATATTTTAACCATGTTTTTATCACGTGACTGGATAAAATAAAAGAATGCTGGAAGTTCGAATAAAAAAAAACTATCATCGCAAATCAAATCTAACGGAATACAACTTTCAGCACGGGACTGGATAAAATAAAATAAATATAAAATGTGATATTTTCTTTAAAAAATGCATACATTTAAAAACTAAAAATGCATTCTTTAAAAACTACATAAAATTACATTTTATGTCGTTTGAGTCAAACAATGCATTTAGGAATAATGAGTTTTAGATTTCTTCATACTTTGCTCTGTGAGCCATATTTTACAAAATATTTTTATGAATATGTTAAATAAAAGTTGCGACATCAATCAGTCTTCTAAATCAACAATTAAAACTGATTGATTTATAAAATCAAAGAATATTATTAGGAAAACGTGTTCTTTTAGAACTTTCTGTCCATCATCTTAAAGAAAATGTTAATTTCAGGCCAATCAATGCCCAGAATTACTTCAAGGCTAATAAACATGTGATTCAATTGAACATTTTTAGAACGCATTACTCATGGCGAACCAGCTGGTCACCAAAGGCGGCTAGTTAATAATAAATTATTAATTTTTCGCACGGGAGTGGAGAGTCTCAACTTTACATCAAAAGAATCACACGTGGCTCGCGAGCCGCAAGTTGCCGACACCTGAGCCACCCGATGGAGCAGTAGTTTTAGTTAAGAATGTGAGAACAGAGCTGAAATATCCAAAACAGATCATTCATATTTAAGGTATCCGACTACGTTCAAAGAAAAAAAAAATTGAAAAATTGGATTAAAAAAATAATTAAAACTATGGTTTTTAAATGATTTTCAATTATAATATGAAAGACTATAAATACAAAAAAAAGTTATTTGAAAATATAATATATTTTGAGAAATAGGAAAATGTGTCGTAAATTTTAATGAAATTGAACCAAAACGGTTAATACTGTACACAAAATGGTAATGCAGCATTCCTATTTTTCTTTGTACACAAATTACAGAATGTAATGATGAATGAAATGAACCAAAATCTAAGAAAGATTTTGAGATGCAATGGGTAAAAATATAAGTATACGTGAATTTTTTCCATATATTTACAACTTCATTTTTCTGAAAACAGCTATAAATGAAAAAGTATTTCACTAGAAATAAAAATTTTGGTTCATTTCATTGCTCCTATTATTTAAAATACTTGCTAAAATTCTCATGTAAACACCTCTATTAGTTTTTTAGATAACATGCTAACGGTGGATAGTTTTTAAGAAAATTAAAGTTTTGAGAAAGTGGAAGTTAAAGACACATTTTAGCTGAAAAATATGTTTTTCTTAAAATTTTCCTGGATGATGGGTCAGGCCTTCCTTCTCCTGGAAAAGATAAACTGTTTTGTAAAAAGGAAAGTCATCAGAAAAAAAACAATAGTTGGAAAAACTAGAAAAAACAATAAAAAAAATTCGCCAATGTGGTTGATTGCCAGTGTTTTTAACGTAATCAGATTCCTTAATTACTTAATAATTACTTTATACATTATTAGAAAATTGTGTTATGTGACATGCACTGCGTACAATGTGTATTCGACTGTAAATATGCTTCCACCATCAATTTTTGTTAACAATAGGTGGATTAATAGCTGTTATAATTCGTAGTTTTACATTTTACCTTTGAAGTTTCTGTCTCATTCAAGGATTTTCACTTTTAATTATTATTTACAAATGTTTTTAGACGTGTATAACCATCCACAAGACAATATTAAATTTCAACCGCTTGGAATGATGTCTCTTTAACAACAGTATCACATTTATTTGGTTGGTCTCATCACTAAAATTATGAGGTATAGTCAAAAGCATTCGATTACAAGCATAGACAATCAAGACTATAAAAGATTTTTTTTAAAAATCTACAACTGTAACTTAATCAAAATTATTGAAATGAGTATGCCATGTCATCTGACAACTCTCAGATAATCTTCAATATCTTAACGTTTTAAACATTTCTTATATTCAATAATAATTGCAATGATTTTAACGTATTTTACAAAATTCATGTTTGCTCATGGAGCTCCCATGTAGGAAAACCAAGAGATTTCTTTATTTGTCTGTCTCATAGAATCATCAAAAACATTCTATATCCAAGAATATTCTAATGCAAAAGTTAATTGCAACAGCAATTACAAGTGATGTAATACAAGATACAAAAACAATAATGTACATTTAATTATCCAATTTTTATCAAAATACAATAATTTATATCAAACTTTCAATTGGGTTACATTAATCTATAAATATATTCAAATCTATTGTAGCAATGGCAAAGCATTGCAAGGTTCAGTTAGTACCACGTAATTATTATCAACCAGCCACAACATTCACGAGTAATGGATTTCTAGTCGTGTAACATCGATCAATATAATCGATAGTGCTGTTCAGACTTGAAGGGAAAATTCAATGAAATTGGACTGGTTGAATTTTACAAACATTCTCCAGACAGGGTTTGAAAATATTTGTAAATGAATGGCATGTGAAATGATTTCCTAGTCCGTATGGTTATGGTACCCGAATGAAAGTAATTATCGATGCTGATAATTTAAACTGTTTGCATTTCTAAGGGGAAATTTTCAATGAATTCTGAATAAGTTTCTTGAGGGTAAATAATTCTGGATTATTGCCATTCACCTGAAATCAGCTTTGAAATTAATCACTGAGGAGAAAATTTTTCCTGAAATAACAAAAGATGATAGCAAAGAAGGGATATTACGGGTTTAGAAGAAAGCATGTATTTGCCCATGTTCTTTTTTATTTTCACTTAAATGAAGTATAGAAAAATCCATTGAAGTACAGTTAAAGCTCCTTATTCGCGTTTTCACTATTCGCGGATTAAAAAAATGCGACCCAATTCCTATATTCGCGGCTAAAAATTTCTTTATTCGCGGGTCTAATAAGTACATACATAATAATAAAAGGATTCCAATAGGTATCCAACCCAATATCCTTTGTAAATGAAGTCAAAAAAGTTAAATTGATCTTATTACGGCTTTGCCTAAAGTATGTTGTTATATGATATCGTCGAGGACATTGACATAAGTCGCCATCGCCGTGATCGGTTTTTTGAGAATGTAAACAAACAAAATGAAAGCAACCTTATTACTCAATCAATAAAATATATTTGTAAAATTAACGACTAAGAAATAAGGTAGAATTAACGATTGAGAAATGAATATTTACTCACCTCATTCCGAAGATTCATTTGAATCTGACGCAAAGAAGACAAGTTTCAAAGACTATTTTAACCATTTTACTGTAACGATTAAAGACTGGAGCAAATTATACGAATTTACGAATTACAGAATGGACGACTCAATTAAAAACATATATATATATATATATATATATATATATATATATATATATACACTGATGGAAAAAAATCCCAACACTAGGAAGGAGCTGTGCTAGATAAACGAAATTCGGTAGGCGTGTTTGTACATCTGAAAGATGACGTCGATTCAAATTTCGAGCTACGCGCGTAAGTGTGGTGCTAGTAGCGACATTATGAACATGCAAAGGAGGTTTGCTTTAAATAAGCGCTGTAAGGTTCGTGATCGTTATTTACAGTTGAGATTTGACTTAGTGGGTTAATGTTAGTCAAGGATGCCTCTGAGAAGACGAAGAAGCCCTTATCAATAGCTCACTGAGTATTGTACAGTAATGTAAAAAGTATTGTACAGTAATGAAATTTTAGGAATACATTTGTCTAGGTAACATATTTAATTGATTAAAGTTTCAAGATCACAGGTAGAGCCATTGGCAAGAAGAGCCATTTCAAATGTGAAATGTTGGTACATTAGTAACCGGTGTAACCGACAGAATTTTGAATGCAAGCATGCAAACGTGCATGCATTGTGTCGGATATCAGTTTGTGGGATGGAGTTCCATGCCTGTTGCACTTGGGAGGTCAATGCAGGGTCGGTTAATGCTGGTGGATGACGTTGGAGTTGTCGTCCAATGATGTCCCATACGTGCTCGATTGGAGAAAGATCTGGTGATCTAGCAGGCCAGGGCAACATGTTGACACTCTGTAGAGCATGTTGGGTTTCAACAGTGGTATGAGGGCAAGCGTTATTATGTTGGAAAACACCCCCTTGGATGCTGTTCATGAATGGCAGCACAACTTGTTGTATCACTAGACTGACGTACAAATTTGCAGTCAGGGTGCGTGGGATAACCACGAGAGTGCTCCTGCTGTCATACGAAATTGCTCCCCAAACCATAACTCCAAGTGTAGGCCCTGTGTGTCTAGGCCGCAGACAAGACACTAGCAGGCGTTCACCTGGCCTCCTTCTAACCAACAAACGGCTATCACTGCGACCAAGGCAGAACCGACTTTCATCAGAAAACACAACAGATCTCCACTCCGTCCTCCAATGAGCTCTAGCTTGACACCACTCACGTCGCAAACGGCAGTGGTTTAGAGTCAGTGGAATGCACTGTACAGGGCGAATGGCTCGGAGCTGTCCTTGAAGTAACCGATTTGTAACAGTTCGTTGTGTCACTGTGGTGCCAACTGTAGCTCGAATTTCAGCTGCAGACGCAGTACGATTAGCCACAGCCATACGCCGAATACGACGGTCTTCCCTCTCAGTAGTACCACGTGGCCGCCCGGAACCTGGTCTTCTTGAGGCAGTACCTTTCCTTGACCCCTGTCGCCAATACTCATGCACAGTGGATACATTCCTGCCAAGTCTTTCAGCAATATCGCGGAAAGAAAACCCACCTTCTCGTAGCCCTACAACACGACCTCGTTCAAACTCAGTGAGCTGTTGATAACGGCTTCCTCGTCTTCTCAGAGGCATCCTTGACTAACATTAACCCACTACGTCAAATCTCAACTGTAAATAACGATCACGAACCTTACAGCGCTTATTTAAAGCAAACCTCATTTGCATGTAAATAGTGTCCCTACTAGCGCCACACTTACGCGCGTAGCTCGAAATTTGAATCGACGTCATCTTTCAGATGTATAAACACGCCTACCAAATTTCGTTTATCTAGCACAGCTCCTTCCTAGTGTTGAGATTTTTTCCCCATCAGTGTAGAATAGTTGAAAGTCGGGTTACGAATCTGAAGAAATAGTTTACTTTATTGTAATTCGTAGAAGAAAGCCATTTTATATGCGTTCAGAATAACTATATTTTTATTGTTAATCAGAATAGATATAAAAAGAATAAATAAATTGTTGGGATTTTTTTTCCGTCAGTGTGTAAAACTTGATACATAGGTTCAGAATCTAAAATGTAGATACTTTTCAGATTTTGAACCAAAAAAGTCAAAGAGTTCACTGTCTGTCAGTCTTACTGTCTCATGCATGCAACAGCAGCAATTCAGTGGTGGCAAGTTCATAAGCCAGGTAACAACCTCCAGAGCGGAGTGCACACTTTTGTCTAGCTCTTATGTTACACGTCTGAGGACCCAATGGTTCTGAGTTCGAACCTCAAGAATGTACTATTTTAAAACGCAATGATATAAATCAATGAAATTGGTTACGCAATCTTGATATTAAACTTTAGCTCAATATAAAATTTTAGTTTCAATCGATAGACAGAAAGATGCCCAAAATACATATTCTCATGATAGATGTCATAAAAATGTTACATTCAAGTCAAAAATCAGTATTTCGTAACTATTGATTGCCAATGACATGACGCGGCCATACCTTAAGTTTACAATTTTATGTGTGTGGGGAGGGGAACACTTTTATTTGAGAGTATGAGAGAAAGTTTGGAAGAGATCATTCGTACTAGTTATTTTCGGATTAAGAGAAAATATAATGTCAAAAAATTCGAACGCGATATTTAAAGGAATCTTCTCATCTTAGATCTGCGGGATTTGGCTCAAACTTTAATACATGTATACGCTACCAAAAATGTAAATACAAAAATATGGGTGCAATCTTATTTATCTAGCAAAATATGGGTTCCAAATCTTATTTATCTAGCTCTTTTTATTATAATTTTAACTTTTCTTTGAATAATTAGACAGACAGAGTTCCTTTAAACGGATTTTGCTCAAAATTTGATAGAAATCTACAAATGTGGTAGAAAATCAATATACCAAATTTTATTCGTCTAGCTCAAAGAGATTTTTAAATATATTTGTCATACACAGACAAATAGACATATTTTTCCCACAATTTTAGTTTTCGGACGAAGGTCTAAGTCATGGTGAATCACCAAAATCTCGAATTTTTTAAAGATTATACCAAACTCTACACCAAGTTTCCTTCAAATGTCTCAAATCGTCTTTGTCGCAGACAGATAGACGGATATTGTCCAAAAACCTGTTTTTCGTACACGAGAAGGTCTAAAACACGGGGACACGACAAAATACCGAATTCGAATTTTTTGACAATTACTGTACTTTTTTTGTTCTACGTACATGAGCAAGTAAAATTTCAGTTATTTTTATTAATGAACTTTATATCCAATTATCAACTCTAATAATTTATATCCTATATCCTCTTTATCCTATGTATGAGAAAGCAAAAATTCAGTTATTTGGATTGATAAACTCTATATTCAATTATGAACTCTAATCCTCTATATTCTATCCTCTCTATACCCAATTTTGATTTAGAAAATATAGATTGCATTCTATAAATGTTCTTTTCTAGGATCCTATGATTAGTCCCAGTTTTTGCCAGTTACCTGAAAAAGCATTATTTTTATAATATAGCTTCCCTTATTCTAATACTAGCCACCTTTGGCGACCAGCTGGTTCGCCATGAGTAATGCGTTCTAAAATTTTAAATTAAGTCACATATTCATTAGCCTTGAAGTAATTCCGAGCATTGATTGGCCTGAAATTAATGTTTTTTTCCGTGATGTTGCCAAAATATTAAATATGTTTTTTCAAAGAAAGCGAAAAAGAAAAAAAAATATTGAATAAATGATTTAGATGTTGCAAACGATTATAAAAACCTTGGCTTAGCATTTTTTTTTAGAAACTATCACATTTTTTAATGGAAAAAAAATATTTAATTAATGCTACAGATATTGCAAACGATTATAGAAATATGCCATTGCTTTGGTATTTAAATGTATATCCTGTCTAAATTCAATCAGGTTTACCGTAAATAAAGAAGATTTGTTGAATTAACTATTTAGAATTGCAAACGATTATAGAATCCTTTGCTTTGCATTTACTTTTTAAAAAAATATCACATTTTATGTTTATTTTATTTTATCCAGTCACGTGCTGAAAGTATCATTTCTTTAGACTTGATTTACGATGATAGTTTTTTTATTATTATTATTTGAACTTCCGTCATTGTTTTCTTTTCTTTTATCCGGTCACGTGATCAAAAAAAACATAATTAAAATATTTCTTTAAAAATCCGTTAAAAATAGAGAATTAAGGTATACATTAAAACACTGATACCATTAGAAAGCTAATTTTTTAATCTTTAAATTGATGTAAAAATCATGTTTGTGCGATAATATTTTCGGAAGTTATAGCGGAAAAACGTCGAAATTTCGCTTAAATTTTAATTAATTCAAATTCTAATTAAAAATTCGAAAAAAGGGCTCCGAGGTGCACATTCCCGACCTCTAAGGTATACATATACCAAATTTGGTAGCTGTAGGTCCAACGGTCTGGCCTGTAGAGCGCCAACACACACACACACGCACACACACACACACGCACACACACACACACGCACACACACACACATTGAGCTTTATTATAAGTATAGATATAGATGATGACTCTGTCGATTTATTTTAGCTCAATGACTTCAATGAAAACTTTTAACCGCTGCTCTTCTGATAAAATAATTTTTAAGTGATTCTATTAATACTTGAACAACCGTGGAGTTAACTATCAGTGTAAAATGAGATTTCACCGAATATAAACACTTCATTTTTAACAATTCCTTAATGCAATGGCAAAAGTTCTTTTTATCTGTCGTCGAGTTATTTCTACAAAACACTTCCCACACATTCTCGAAACTTATCACACATCCCACACGAGTGGATTTTGTTTTGAAAGGAAATTGCATGGAAATGTGTTTTTCTTTTTGAGATAATTGAAGAATTTTGAAAGAGTCTTCCAAACTACTCATTGTTAAAAATGTTTTTTTAAATCAGTAACAACAAATATACGGGATAAATTGGAAAAATTAAACTTTTGGATGTTTGAATAATCATTGTAATATCTATTTCGAAGAATATTTAAATACCATAGTGAGAGATTTTTAAAATGGTAGCATTTATGAACTGGTATAAATCTGCAAATTTTGTCATATCTGATAAGCCAATGGAAGCTGTCTCCCTAAAACTTTCTCGCATGTTCTCTAATAAAGCAGTTTTCCCACAGAACAGATTGGAAGGGATTGGTGTATAACAGTTACGAAATATTAACCTTTGCCACGAAGTTTTAGGATTTTTAATGAATTTATTACGCAATTTTCGGCGATTTACTTGGCGATTAATCTACGGCACACAGTTCAAAGTATCCGAAAACGTAGCAGTATCTATAATATAACAAGAAGAAGATATTTTTTGAATTTTGAGCCAATTCTGACTCGAAAATAATCGTCTGTCTGATCTGCAACAGATCTGCAGTTTCAGATAAATGTGAACGCAGTAACACTAAAATACAAATACTAAAAATATATCAAATTTGGCATATGTTTTTGAGACTATAAGTAAAGCTGTGTGACAATTTTTTTTGCTTCAATTGTTTTGGAGGAATGCAACTACAACACAAATTCGATTTTCGGATTCTTTGTATTGATGTTAAATCTGTGTACTGAATTTTATTAATCTCGCTCTTTCTTTTTCTAATTACTGCGTTAAAATGTGTTCAAACAGCCCGATACACAGACATCTGCCGACAGAATTTCGCCAAAATTTGATAGAAATGTACAAGTTTGGCGTAAAGATCGTTTACCAAATTTTATCCGTTTACCTCAAAGCATTTTCTAGTCTGTTGCACATTAAATCCGTCAGTCCAACCGTGCTATTGCTGGTGTGGTGTGATGAAGGCAGTGCCTGTTCAGGTGTCATCCTCGTAATCTGATCACGGTTCAAAATTTCGAGGTCTGTCCCAAACAGCCTTAGCGTTGCTTGACAACGGGACTGATAATATAACTAACCTAACCTAACCTCAAAGCATTTTTGAGCTTTGTAACAAACAAACGAACTGACCTTTTCCAAATATGTGTTTCTCGAATCCATGGAGGTCTCAAACTTGGAGATTCGTCAAAATTTCGATTTGGAATTTTTTGACTATTATAATATTTTTTGCATGTACAAGAAAGTAAAAAAAAAAGGATTACATTTTATAAGGGCAACATTAACGGAAAACCACGTTATAAAAAATAACATTATTCATCACTGAGTTCCGAATTCCATTCCTCCTAAACCCTTCACCTTTACAGACATGGCTGATACCCAATCGAAAACCCTCCACCTCGGACAAAAACTATTCGTCGAACTTTTTCCAATTTCGGCACCAAGTAACTAAAAGAGAGGAGAAAAAGGAAAGAGAATTCGCCGACATTCCATCGTTCGGTTGAACGCCTCTTTTGTCCCAGACGGGAAAAACTTATCCAACAGCACAAACAAGATCGGAACCTTTTATGGAAGTAATCATTGCGGATTTGGGAAAAAAGGGCCACTTAGTATTCGCTAACAACACGGAAAGTGTTCTCTGGTCGCTTGCTGGGACTAGAAATAGCACGGATTATATGGCTGGACTTGGCATTTCGAAGAGGTTCTGTTTATTTTTTTGACCTTTACAGCCTCTGAGGTAGAAAATGGCGCATAAATATAGTTTGTATGCGTGATGTAAAAATTAACAGAACAGAATCTTTGTGCCTAAAGCTAACAAATCTGAATTGCAGTTATTTTTTAGGTAGTATGTTCTACCTAAGATAATTTTTGTAAATATTTATTAGATTTTTTTTATTAAAATGTAATTGAAATATTACCTTCGTAACGCATCAATGCACACATTATATTGTTATATCAGACTTAAATGCAAACTCTAGCTTTTTTTTTTGAGATTTTTCTGTATATTCTGTGTATTTTATAATAAGTTCCAGTTGTTTCACTTACTGCCTAAAGTTGATTTATGCATTTTGTGACTTGAGGAAGCGGTCTGCAAAGCCAGCAACACTTTTTGATTTATTTAGTTTAACATTTCAACATTGTTTTAATTGAGTTAACATGTTTTTTATTCATTTTAGCATTTTATTTTAGTAACGTTGTAAAAATGAGAATGTTTTTATGTATTTATACAATTTATGATTGAGCGGCATTTACATTTGAAGTATACAATGTTATTTAATCGCATGTTTTTGTGAGTTAATTATTGGAATGAAATGGAATGAACAACCTGTAATGAATTGTTTAATGGAAGGAACAGACTGATATCTAAATAATTACAATTGACAAAGTGGTACTATTGATACGGAACATTAAAAATCCGAAAATCAGGAGCTGGTGCAGTGGGAGTACCATGAAAGATTCAACACTCACAGCAATAAGCTCACAATGATGCTTTATTCAGCACGGAAAAATTAGAATACAGACAACAAAACCCAGTCGAAGTGCAAGCAAGAACAACAGTAACAGTAAACAACAATAAACAACAAATCGGTAGTAAAAAAAGGTAAAAATTCAAAGTTCTCAGAGAAAACTCTACAGAAGAGAGACTTCATATAATTATCCGTGTCTCTTGAACGTCTGCTACTGTCTGTTGACTATTCACTTGAGTTGTACTCGACGGCTGACTCACTGTAATTCAATGTTCGAATCAACGATTGATTATTTAGCTTTGACCCCTTGCTTTTTATAGTTTCCGTGATAGGTCAAAAAAGTTCATAGAAAAATGATCAAAACTCACTTTCTAATTAATTAATATATCTAGTAGATCCACAAGATTCTTGTAAATTTTGGAATCTTCGACTTTGTCTCCAAGGTCGAGGCCCAACTAAATATCCATTCAGCATCCATCAGATCTATTTGTAGAACTGTTTTTTTCTTGCAAGGGGACTTACTGTTCACTGAAGAAGCATTAAAAATTCCTATTAACATTATTGTGTTTTATAATTTATAGAATTCGTATTTTCGTACTTTGTATTTGTAATTTTTACAGCTGTATTTATTTCGCAAGTCAAACGGCCTTGGCTGTCACCTCTTTGGAAATCTATCATTAGTTCCGGCATTTCCACTATATTAAATATATCTTTTATATACATGTTATCGTTGCTATTTATTTGAAATAATATTTGAAAAATGAAATAAACAGAAATAAGAATTAAGTTTAAAGCATTATCACTCCACGGATGTTTTCGTGCTAGATGCTTAAATCTTCTACAAATGTTTGGAAATTTTCCTTATAAACATAGCAACTCTAATAGATACAAACTTTTGATGAATTATTTAAAAATCTTTGGTATACTACATAGCATACCAGGATGGACGCATCTGACCTGCCAGTCGTAATTTTCACATCTCTGAGCTAGACTGGGAGGATTCGAAAACAATATGCGCAGCAAAGTTATTTCTATCAAATTCTGGATCAAATCCCTAAATTCATAACCTATTTCATAAATGAGACATTATGAAAATAAACACAAAACATGTTCCGAAGAAAAACAAGTTCTCTTGTTTTTATATTAATATATTATCTCACTTAATTGAAGTGTCAATGATTATTGCAGTCATGGAATCAATTGATATTTTTGTCAGAAGAATAAATACTCGAACTTTAACCATCATTTCATGCCATCGAACCATTAAAGATGTCATCAACGGGCTGTTTATAGAAGACTTATGGGTTAATCATTGGTTAAATATGTTTTGGAAACTCAATGACCTTGATGCTGTTGCTGTTTTTTTTTTTTTTTTTTTTTTTTTTTTGAAAAGTGCAGAGAATGGTTTGCTTTTAGCATGGTTTTTAATTATTAGTTATGGTTTGTTGCAGTAAAATGTAAAATAAAATTTAAGTTATCATTTACAATTATCTCTTTATACACTCATATCTTCAGAGAACTTTTATTTATTTAAATATGTTAGAAGATTTATATTATATTTCCAATTTATAATTTTATGCTTCTCTCCCTTGAAGAATTTAAAAGATAATAAAATTGCATACTTTGATTTACTAATAATTGTCCTTCAAGTTCAAAATATTTATATAATGCATGATGATTCTAGAAAATATGGCTCGGAACCATATAAATTTTAAATATTTTATCATATTTTAAGAAGTAAATCTGTATTAATTCAACTGTATACAATATTATTAATTGAAAAAGAGAAATTATTTTAATTCTTGAATATTCTTCTTCTTTTGGTTAGTTCATTATTTCTACTAATAATTAAGGAGAAATTGCTATCTGTAAATCTGTTGGTATTCTGAGTTTGACTTAAAATTGTCAAATTTGGAAAATATATACTTTGGAAGGTAGGAATGTGTGCTCCAGTGAGAATGTTTTGAAAGTTTATACACTCACACAAGGCAGCAACACACATATGATATTTTAAAATCTGATTTAAAAAATTAATTTTGAATTTTTCAAAATCTTCATTTAGCTCATGTTAACCTCGATCTAAAATGTTCTCTTATTTTCTGATTCAACTCCACTTTATTTATTTAATTAATTCTAAAAGCGCTCTATAAAACTGCTGTACTCGGCAGTTTTCTCATGCTCCGAGGGAAGGGATAAAAATTCCTAATGTTTATAACATTATTTTAAAGATACCTAAGATTTCCTTTCCAAAATCGACAGATTTCAAAAAAATCCCCATAAAAATCTCATAGTAAAATGACTGAAGGTAAAAATTTCGCTCTCTTCTACTCTTATGGCACGATATAGATTAATATTTTTTATCTATATAAATTATGGTAAATTTATACATATGTGTTAGTAATTAAACGTACTCGTTAAAATATTTCTGTAAAAAAATTAATTTTTATACCATTTTCAGATTTTTAAAAATATATCTTTTTTTTGGCGCAGTCAATTTTTTTGTTGTACAAATTTTGTAGAATGTTTGGCATTTTTTTGAACACTTCTTTTTCTAAGTTAAAGGTATAGATTTCACCATCCAAACCGTTTTCATTGTTTAATGAAATATTAAAAAAGAGCGTGCAATTTTTTCCTCGTCATTCAAAACTAAGGAAGAAAGATCTTGCTCATGAGCTGCCTAATTATATAATGAAATCACATTATCACAAAAAAAATGCATAAAAGGAAATAAATATTTACATTCTAAGAATTTCAATAGAGCAATATTGGCATGGGATTCGATTCTATTTGAAAGTTTATGTACACAATAAAATAAACAGGTACAAGTCTATTAAAATGATACTGTACGATGTCTGCCACAATTTGATTCTTAAAATTGCTCTATTCACATAATTTGCAACATCAAAATATGCATAAAAGCTTTTATTTAAATAATACCCAACAACTTTTTGTAAAAAGTTAATCGTCAAAGGCAGTTAGTTTTAATATTATGGAATTTTAAAGCCAATGGATTCTCAGATCCACTACCAACTGGCAACATTATTTAGGAGTCAAAATTTTATAAAATTAATCGATTAACTGATACCATTTGTTTCACTAAATTCATTGCTTTACTCTTTACTGTGAAATAATATTTTGAAACAGAGATATAAGTAACTGAACTCGGAGCCAACAAGGGTCAATGTATGTTAAGAGATTCAATTTTCCCAACCAAATCGGACAATCAGCGATCCTTTACATGTTTTTGAGCATTATCACAAGGCACTAAATCCTCAGAAGTAAACATTCATGCTTCATCACTTGCTTTGGAATGCGGTGCTCATTTTCTGGAAACATCATATAAATATAAATATGGCCTCTCGGTACTAATTCAGCTCGTAAAGTGCTCTTTTCTCATTTCACGAAAGAATGCTCATGAATTTTGATTTGATTATATTCTGAGACTGGCATTCTATTCGTAAATTGCATGATGCAAAACTCGTTTCGCAAAGAATGTAACGTTCCGTTGCCTTTAGATCTGCCAAATTTGGCGTAAATTTCTTCTTGAGGAGGGGGGGGGGTGATAAATAAGTGCTCAATAAGAAAGAGTTTTCAAAATGTTATTAGATTATTAATTAGTTAATACAAATTAGTAATTGTCTGCTTTTAAACTATTCTTTTAATATTCTTTCCTAACTCTGTCAACAAAACTTAAGGGCATGATTAGAAATAATAGTCACTATACAAAGTATTCCAAATGAACTGATTCAAGATATATAGAACCAGCGGGTGACCGAGCTCCGCTCGGAAAAAACAGGTATCGAAGCTAACTCGAAGATTTAAATTTTCAATTGTGATTTATCAAAACAATACATGCCATAAGAAAATTTGTGAAACCATTGGTGAAAAGATAACCGGTTAAAGTGCACCATTGTAAACTATTCTAAACAAAGTTAGAGTTTGGAAAGGGAACTATTCTATACAAAGGTAAAGTAAAGGTAAAGATTGTAGTGTGTTGAAGTTCAATATTTTTGACAAATTTATTTAGAAAAACCAAACATATATACATACATAAGAAACATATTATAAACCTATAACAGCATAAACATAAAACTTTATTAGTTCGCCATATTGGCTTTAGATGGCAGCACGTTACCGCTTGAAAATTTAAGTAGCCATTATGGATAACTAATAAAGTTTGAAAATATCCTATCTGTAACTCCGAACTGCTCGACTGTAGCGCTTCAAAACCGGTGCCAATCGATTCCTCGTGGCCAAAAACCCCAGACCCCCAAGTTTACCGGAGTTTATTAATTCTGGGGCGATTTTCGATTTGGCAACCATTCCTCGTATTATAGTATTAGATATGAAAATATCACTACGCTTGCGAATGATAAATAAAAAAAATTCGATGCAAATACAATAATTTAATTCCGTTTCACAACTAAGTTGGTTTTATAATTTATTTTTTAAGCAAGATGGAATGTATCCCTTAATTTAAGCAAGGAAAGTTCCGGTTCCATAAAAAATTGAAATATGTTACCTCACCACATGGAATAACAACTGCTATATAAAATAAGCAATTAAGTTTAGAAGTTTAGTCTAGTAAAATAAGTCTAGAAGTCAAAATGAAATATTACCTATAACTAAGAATAAGAAACTTGAAAACTCTGACGCAAATGTAATAATCAATTCCGTTTTACGTTTACACTGTCTATGTAATTTCCCATTCTTTGGTAAGATGGAATTTACACATTAATTCTTACATGGAACGTTTCTACTTAACAATGAATTGAGATATGTGAATTACGAATAATAACTACTATATAAAATAAACTAGATTCAGAGGTCAAAATGAAACATATCAGTCCATGAATAAGAAACTTGACAATTCTGCTACAAATATAATAATTAATTCCGTTTTACAACTAATCTGGTATTAAAATTTCGTGTTCCTAAGTAGGAATGTATTCATGTAGTGAACTAAAATATGGAAATTTCCTATTCGGTATTTTTTTAAAGATATGTTGCCCTGACAAATAACAATGGCTATATAAAACAAAAAAAAATCTAGATGCAGAATGAGATATTACCTCAGTTCGCAAATAAGAAACATTATAATTCTGCTACAAATATAATAATTAATCACATTTTACAACTAAGCTGGTTTTATGATTTTTTGTTCTTCAATGCGATGGAACTTATCCATTAACTCAAACATGAGAAGTTCCGGTTTCATAGTGAGTTAATATATGTTATATCACCATAAGGAACAACAGTCGTTATGCAAAGTGAACAAAGCCTAGATGCTGGAGAATAATATTATTACCTCAATCCAAGAAATGGAAACGTTTATATTCTGATATATTATATTGTAATTAATTACATTTTGCAGCTACGCTGGCTTTATATTCAAATGTTTTTTAGTGAAATAAGATATATCCATTAGCTGAAATATAAAAAGTTCCAGTTCCTGAATGAATTAAGATATGTTACACTAATGATGAAAAACAATTTGCAAATAAAATAAGCAGAATCTAGGTAACATAATGAAATAGCACTTCAGTTAAAAAATACTTGAAAATTCTGGTACAACTATAATAATTAATTCCAATTTACGGCTAACCTAACATTATACTTTCCTGTTCTTCAGTAGGAATATATACATTAACTCAAACATGGAAAGCTTAGGTAAATAAACAAAAATCTAACTGCCAGAATGAAACATTATCTCGGTCCACGAATAGGAAGCTTGAAAATTCTGCTACAAGTATTGTAATTAATTCAGTTTTACTATAAGCTATCAATATAATTTCACGTTCTTTAGTAAGATGAGATATTTCCATTAACTCATAGAAGGAAAATTTTCACAATTTCACAGGTTCCACAATAAATTGAGATACGTAAAACTAAAGAAAAACAATTTTTATATAAAATAAACAAAATCTAGATATCAGAATAAAATATTATCTCACACCACGTTAGAGTTACCACGATAGAGGAAAATTCTGCTGCAAATATAATAAGTAATTCAATTTTACTGCTAATTTAGCATTTTAATTTCTTGTTCGTCAGAAATTTTAAATTCCTCCATTAAATCAGAAATGGAAAATTCAGGTACCGCAATGAATTAAGGTATGTTACACTAAAGAACAACGACTACTATATAAAGTAAATAAAATTTTGATGCCAGAATGGATTATTACCACAGTTCACGAACCAGAGACTGGAAAATTCTGTTATAAAAATAATAGTTAATTTCTTTTTACAGTTAATAATAATTTCCTTTTACTTTTAAGTAAACTAGAACCAAGTTCCACAATGCATTAAGGTATATCCTATCATCATAACAGTTATTGCATAAAGTAAACAAATTCTGGATATCGGAGGGAAAAATAATATAACATTAATCCACGAATAAGAAATTGAAAATTCTGCTATAAATATAATAATGTCTTATTACAATTAAATTGGCTTTATAATTTCTTGTCCTTAAGTAAGTTTGGATATATCTATTAACTCATACGTGCTAAACTCCAGTTCTACAGTGAATTGAGATATGTTAAATGGTTTCTATGCAAAATAAACACAATCTAGTGCCCAGAACGAAATATTATCTCTGTCTACGAATAAGAAATTTTAAAATTCTGCTACAAATATAACAATTAATTCCATTTAATCTGGTATTAAACTCTCCCGTTCTTCAGTAGGAATGTATACATTAACAAAAACATGGAAATTTAAACAGTTGTTATGTAAAATAAACGAAATCTAGATACCAGAATGAAATACTACCACAGTCCATGAACGAGAAACTTGAAAATTCGACTACAAATATAATAATTAATTCAATTTTACAACTAATTTGGTATCGCAATTTACCGTTCTTCAGTAAAATCGGCTATAATATTAACTCAAACACGGAACAATGTATCACATCAAGATAAATCACACCACCTCAAATAGTAACCCAAGGGACAAAAATAATCCAAATTGATAATATCCAGATAACAAACCGAAACAATGTTTTCCTCACATGAAAAAAAAACCCTGCAAAAAAGCTGCTACAAATACGATAATTAGTTTCTCCCAAGCACCTAATTTTCTGCCATTAGTGGAACGATGCACAAGCAAAAGTAACCAAGCCAGAAGGACACGACGCGATTGCTCGACCTTAAATATGCAAATACGCACTCGGGCAGAGGCACAAATTATGATAAATAAGCAGGTATTATTTCTACAACTGCGGTGATAAAAGAAAGCGCAACAGCAATGCGCAGTTAGGCGAGGAAGCTTCTGTTTTAAACTCCATAGAAGGCGTGTAATCACGCAGTTATATTACTGCGATTTGATGATTTGCAGCGGCGTTCCCATTAAAACCGTTGCGGTCAATTACCATAAACAGTTGCCATTGCTTTTGTACAGATATAATCGCGGTTATGTCTGCATTAGCTGGTTGGTTATTTAATAGATAATATTAATCGTATGAAAATACTAATTATTAATTAATTGTGCTTAATTTCGCTTTATTTCACTTTCAATGTCAAAATTTACAATTTTATTGATTATTGACAATGTTATAACATTGACCGAATCATGAAATTGCTTGGTTAAAGTTTAAATCTTCTTTATTTTTTCATCAAAATAGTAAATTAATTTCACTTTCAATGTCAAAATCTACCATTTTATTGATTATTAACAATGTTGCATATTATAACATTGAACGAATCGTGAAATTGCTTGATTAAAGTTTCCATCTTCTTTAGTTTTTTTCATCAAAATAGTAAAATTCATTCGATATTTAATTATATTTCTTTTAATTAATTTAATTTAATACATTTTCTCTCAATTAATTTAACTTCCAATGCTCAAATACGTCCCTGTTTTGATTATTAACATTGTTAAATATTTAATAGGATTAACCCAATCACGAAGTCGCTTAGTTAAAAGTTTTCATCTTAGATAATAATTTCATTGAAATTCGAAAATTCACTCGATGATTGATTGATGTGAGATGAGAACGGGATTTTCGGCAACAAAGGCTGTTAATGCTGAAAGAGTACATTTGATAAATGTTAAAAATCTTCAGAAATTGGTGAAGTTATTCGAATATATTTCATTAACTTCAATATATTAATTGGGTATAGTTACTTTCATTTCACTTTGAATATGGCACAGTATTGGTTATTAACAATGTTAAATATTTGATAACATTAACCCAATCACAAAGTCACTTAATTAAGAGTTTTTAACATCAGTTAATATTTCATTGAAATCATTAAAATCATTCCATAATATTTCAATGTATCTAAATGTTTCAATTTTATGCACTAACTTCACTTCACTTTCAATGACCAAATGCGTCAAAGTTTTTTTTAACATCAATTTGAATTCTTTCCTAATATTAACCCAAATATTCAACTAAAAGCATTATTTACAGTTAATATTTCATTAAAGTACAGTATAGCTATAATTTAAGTGTTATATTCAGATCCTTCAAGAATCTGTTCTGTCAATAGGAGTTTGATGTAACTTGGTATATACGTTATATTGACAATGGGTCAAAATTTCTCCACTGGAAAAAAAATTGTTCACATGTTAACGACCAGATGGCCCTTTTAAAAAATTCTTCAAGCAAATGAGTCAAACCTATAAAAAGACTTGCAATCAAAGACCGAAAATTATTCTGCATGTCTTTGCCATTATTAATCATGCCTGTACAAAAGAAAGATCGAGCTTTGCTGGTAAAATTATTTTATTCAAATGGCAGTAATTGCTTAGTTGCACTAGTGAATATCGTTGTTTAAATGAGTTGAAATCGAAGAATGGTTTGAAAAATATCATAATGAAATTTAAAGAGACTGAAGACTTGAGTTAGAGGACGGAAACGGTTGCGAATGAAACTGTTGAAGTGGAGGACTTCAACAGTTTCATTCGCAACCGTTTCCCGGATGCTTGACCTCCCTGTTCACCAGATTTAAACTCTTGTGAGGATTCCTAGAAGATCTTGTTTATAAAGCAGGAATTAGGACTTTACCTGAGTTGTATGCCAGTTTTACGTACCATGTTGCAGAAATCTCTCGATAGTTCTCATCCAACAACCATTGAACGTGTTATTATGCACGTTGAATTCGTGGTGTGGGGTGGTGGTATGTCTAATGCCACATGGTCTTACCAATCCCGAATGAGCAGAGCTCTTTCGAATGAAGGCATAAGTGTGCGCCTTTCGTTTTTAAAGAAACCGTTCAGGTGAAAGGATGACTTTGCTCGAACACACACGACACAGCCCTTTTTCGAGGGCGTTCGAACTCATTCATACACATTTATCCATCTGTAAGTCAGAATTAAAATCCAAATCAGAGTCCGACTCATCCTTGACTCAGTACCCCCAGAGGTACAATTTGTTATGGGAACTTGGAGATCTTTGCAGTCACGACCTATTTAACGTGCCCCAACTGCCATTAGTCAACACGGCGGTCTTTGGCCGAGACGAGGACAGAACCCAGACTTTTCGATTGCGAGACTGACGCTCTGACAGGCTACCGTGGCCCTGTTCAATTCGTAATTAATGCCAATGCAACACATATTCAGCACATTCTCTAACTCAGTGTTTTCCAAGCAACAAGAAGCAATTTTACATAAATATGAAGTTGGAAAAGGCAAGGTGTGTTTCAGAACATTTTCTGTTAAGACCAGATACACATGTTGTATTATTAACCAGAATGATGATGTGTTCTCCCTGTGCTTAATTTTCAAAAATCCGTCTGAAGCCAATTCCAACAATGGCTCTTCTACTGCATGCTTGAAATCTTCTGGCATGGAATTTTATCTCTGTTGTACACCCATCAAACACTTGTTGTACCCCTTCTGGAGGTACACGTACTACACTCTGTGAAACACTGCTCGAACTGAATAAATTTTAATGCTTCTGACATATTTTTTGGGCTTCTTTAAGCTCCACAGTTCTCCCTGGTGATCAAAATTTGAACTACTTTTTATTACAGAAATCTTTTATCCATGGAATGAATAGACCGTGGCCAAGGTAACCTGATTTTTTAGAGCGTCAGTCTTGCAGCCGAAAGGAAGCGAGTTCTGTCCTCGTCTCGACCAAAGACCGCCGTGTTGGCTAATGGCAGTTGGGGTACGTTAAATAGGTCGTGACTGCAAAGTCCTCCAAGTTCCCACAACAAATGATATCTCTGGGGGTACTGAATCAGGGATGAGTCGGTCTCTAATTGGATCTAAATTCTCACTTGCTTATGGATGAATGAGTTCGTCGTAATTCGTAATTCACCTTAACGGTGCTCGTTAACAACGAAAGGCGCACACTTTACCTTAATTCGAAAGAGCTCTGCTCATTCGGGCTTGGTATGACCAAGTGGCATTAGACCCACCACCACCATGAATAGACCAAGCTTCATCAAAATCCGAAAGACAGAACGGGTTTAAGAGGGGTCTGAATAGGGCTGATTTAATTTTAACCACCTTGCATAAAATCCGTTTGATAGAATGGCCTTTTTTCAGAAATTTATCTTTTGAAATAGTTTATCGTTTATATTGATGGATAATTCGGGTTTTCTGTGGTTCTAGGCAATACATATTAAGAATTTCATTACTGGTAAACCGATTCATTTGATTAAAATTTATTCCAAAGAGTGCACCAGATGATAACGAACCAGAAAAAAATTTGATCACACTGTTCTATAATATTAATAATTGTAAATTAAGGTATCTGACTACATTAAAAACATTGGTTCTCGACCACAATGGCGATTTTTATATTGTCATTCTTTGTATTTCAGAATTTTCCTCATTCCAAAACCGTTTATCTTTTCTAGGAAAAGAAAGACCTGACCTATCATCCAGGGCAATTTTAAGCAAAACATATTTTTCAGTTAAAATTTGTCTTCAATTTTCTCAAAAAACATTAATTCATAAAAGTTCTCCACCATTAACATATCTCAAAATCTAATAGAGAAATTTACTTGATAATTTCAGCGTATGTATTAAATAATATGGGCAATGAAATGAACAAAAAGTTTCATTTTGTTTATAGGTTTTATTTATAGGTTTTTTTTAGAAAAACTAAGTTTTAAATTTATGGAAAAAAATGCACATATACGTATCTTTTCATCCATAACTTCTTTGCATCTAAAAATGTTTCTTAGCTTTTGGTTCATTTCATTCATCATTATGTTTCATAACTTTAAGAACAAAGAAAAATAGGATTGGTGCATTTCAATTTTATATAGAATATGAACCATTTTGGTTAATTTTCGTTAAAATTTGCTACAAATTTCCCTATTTCCCGAAATATATTATAATTTCAAATAATTTTGTTGCATTTATAGTATTTTGTATTATACTTAGCAATACATCTAAAAACCCTAATTTTAAATAGTTTTAAAAAAATTCAATTTAAATTTTTTTTTCTTCAAACGTAGTCGGATACCTTAAAGACAAAAATGTGGGAACTAATTTAAACCCAAAAATTCCCGATTTTTAGTGAGTTAATAAAAGATGTATTTTAAAAAACTTATTTTAGTGAATCAACGGAACCGTTCATAAATATATTGAGAGGCATAATTTCTAAAAACAGATCGTTTTTTTTTTTCTGGACGCTGAGGGTCTAAAATTTAGAAATTCATCCAAAAACTAAAGAGGCTGAATTTTTTTACCTATCAAAGAAATTTTTTATTCTTTATATATATATATATATAAAGTAGTAAAAATTGTAAAATTTCGCCTTTATTCGAATCACAATCATCCCTGTTATTATCTGATTGAAGATAACTCCATTTTAAGAAAAGTGTTGAAATTTCGATCGATAATTCTGTTTTATTCACCTGTGTAGTAAAAAAATGATAAGACGTTGAACTCTTGAAATATCAAATACATAAATATATTTCTTTTAAAAATATCAAGGACAACTCGTGCATAGGCAGTATGCATGTCACGTAGGAGTGTACGCGTTCATAGGCAATGCGTGACCCAGGCACACAAATGAATCTCAATCTATTTCAGTGTAAACTTATAGTTATTAATTTGTTTTATTTTGCATATTGTATTTAAATCCATTAATAATCTAACATAATATTCCTTTCAGAACTTTCAATTGCAGGAAAAAAAAAAAAACCAATGGAAAGATGCAGTTTTTTTAAAGTACTGAATTGTGCGGATGCGCATGCGCAATAACAGAGAGTGTTCGCTGTTTGTAAAATAAAAAAGTTCTGTTCAAAATACGGAAATTCTGAAGTTAAAAGTGGTGGTGTAAAACATAATTCATTATGAAATTTTTTTGAAACCTAAATTTGAATACAGCTGGTAAAAAAGGGTAATTTATGATAAAATAAAATTTAATTAAAAATGTTGAGTTATAAAATTATTTCATCAATGAAAGCGAAAAAGACATCCCTATATGCATATTTATTTTAGTTTTAAATTTCCAAGATGTAATTTTTTATTGTTTAAACTCAGTATCAAGAAGTTTTATGAACGAAAACAAGAAAAATGGGGATGTTAGTTAAGGAAAAAAAAAAAAAAAAAAAATTGACAACGAAAATTTGACAAAAAAAAAAAAAATCTAATTGCTTAAACTCAATTTCTTTTAGGAAATTCTGCATTTAACTTATGAAATAAACACATTTTTATTTCTAAATTACTCTTGTCTCTTACTTTTTATTATAAAAAAATCAAAGCATCATTCATTGGGTTAAAACAGTGAATTCCAATCGTTTTTAAGTATCTCCCCGCATAGACAGACATACAGACTCTTTCCAAAAATGTGTTTCCCGAACTCAGAAGTCTAAAAGGTGGAGATTTGTCAAAATCTGAAGTTCGGATTTTTCGACAATTATTATTTTTTCTCATATACTTCGTATATGAGGAAGTAAAAATGGATATAAATTTGGAAATACAGAAATCTACTTACTAAGAAGTTTAATTTAATATAAGCAATTTATTAAGTCATAATTATATGCTTAGATCACCACTGCATTAAGTAAAAGTCATTTAGTCCTTTTCAGAAATTTGTGGATTATATATGAAATTTGATAATCTGGGCTTTTCCTCAAATCCCATGGATGATAATTTTAACATCTCGTAATTTGAAATCTCATAAAGATATTAATCGTATACTGTTACGGAATTCCTATCCACCGGGTACGTTTTCGTGTAGTGGGGGTGTATGGTGTGAGATAAACGCAATCAATAGTCCTTTATTAAAAGAACAACTACGACGTTTATTTACATGTAGATAGGACAGCACATTGACGACAACAATTTACAGATGGCAACTATATACAACCGAGACGAATACACAGGACTGCACAACATAACTCTACAGCATACATATAGTTGCACACAAGTAGAAATCCAGCAGTGACAACGTCTACAGCATACAAAACGGTCAGACAGAATTAAACAGGAGAAGATCTCCTTGGAGCTTTGTTCTATGGTCTCTACAGACGACGGAAATTTCTGCTGTCTCTTCTCGCTTTCGCTGCTATTCACTATTTCATTTCCCGACAACTCCCCAACTTTTCCCACAACTCCCCAACTTTTCTCACAACTCCTTTTTTCTTTGACGACTTAAGCAGGAATTGAATTAAATTTTTAAAAATATTACTTGTTAATTGATTCTGACGCACACAAATACATACATACACTTCCTTTTAAATATTATTAATAACTTTATTACTTGTTCTGAATTACTCAACTGGATTTGTGTTGCTGAACCGATCAGAATTGTGAGAGGACAAAGAAAAAAATATTTTTTAAAAATTAAATTCAATTGTATTGACAGTTTTTTTTTACTTTTTTAAACAACGTTTTAATGTGTCTGATATCGTCCATATTTTTTATAATACTGTCAATTTTTAAATTTAAAATTGATGACAGGCTTTTTAAATTTATGCTTTGACTGTTGTGTGAAGTGCACATAATTTTTTTTTGTTTTTTTTTATTAAATCATTATTCCTTCTAAACCATTTCTATTTGTGTGCATTTCGTAAAATTATTCATTTGTGTTTTTTCGTCTTTCGGTTATGCGACTGTTTTTTTTTTCTCTATAAAGAGAATTTCTAACAAATAAAAAAAAACAGGGTTCACTGCAAAAAATAATAATGATCAAACACAAAAAACATATTTTTTCTCTCCTTCATTCCATTAATAAATTTCGAGTGGACGGTTTCCAACATTTTTTTACGATGACAGGAAGAAAGTCACTCTGCTTAAGAGCCAGCTTCAAACACTGTCGGATGCCAGAGGCTAACAGGTGTCTGGAAAATTCTGGAATTTCTTTCACATTCATGTCATGAACTTTCTTGCTCGCAAAATGACAGTTGGAAATGACGTATTGATGACAGAAAGTAAAACATTCCATGCTGAAGTGAAGTTGATGGAAAGTTCTCGTAGAATACGGAATTCCCATTTATAGTATTAGCGGTTTTTACAATAGCAGATAACCAAAATAAGTTTATAAGTACAAATAAGGCCTTTATATATATCCATGTAGCCTGTAGTTTTTTTTAATATGGGGAAATAGTAACAAAATCAAATCAAAATCAGTCTTGGAATTTTTCTCACATATTTTCTAAAAAATGATTATGTGTAATATTAACCGTATACAGTTGGCTAAAGAATAGTTGCTAAGATTAGTTTTGGAGTCTTTCAAACTCTAATTCACATGTTTTCTACCAAACTTGTCATTTAAGAGAATTTTTTACACAGTACTGATATACAAAAGTCATGAAATATTAACTTTTGATGTGAATTTAGCATTTCTACTAAAACTATCTGATCATCCTTGGCAAGTTTTTGCAGATTAATCCCTGGCATGTGGTTAAAAGTATCCAAAAATCGAATTTGTGTTTCAGACACACATTTCTCAATCGATTGAAACAAAAAATTTTCACCAAAATGCACTTGTAGACTCAAATCCATCACCAAATTTGGTATATTTAAGTCACTACATTTTTGAATTTTTACCTTTATATATTTTTGAAAATACAGACCGATAGACAGTTAACCCGTAATATATATAGATATATCTCAAAATCTGATGTGTGTCTACAGTATACATGTTGAATATGTGCACCTAATTTTATCAATTTATCTCTTTTTATTTTGCAACTGTCTTGTTAACTTATGTTCGAAAACTCGGGAGCAAATTTTACTCAAAATTTGAAAATAATCTGCAGTTTTTGTGTAGAGACCGTATACTAGATTTCAAGTATTTAACTTCAAGCAGTTTTGTGTCAACTTTGTCATAGACTCAGGGTTGGTCTAAAACATTTAAATTAGTCAAAATTTCGAGTTCAAATTTTTTGACGGTTATTATATTCTCTCTATACTTCTTATACAAGAAGCCCCACCCCCCCCCAAAAAAAACACAACAACAGCACCTACTTGGCATAAGAGTGCGATTTTTGTCGAATATTTGCTGGAATGTGGTTAACTACCAGAAAACCGATTCTGTGCTTTGGACACTTTTTTTTTATGTATGTCTGGAATCAAAACTGGATGCAGAGCTACAACTATAGTCGCAAAATCACATACCAAAAACTACAAATATTTACA
>JAPMOQ010010478.1:702534-742566 GCA_026543055.1 Argiope trifasciata | reverse complement strand
AATGTAAAAATCTGCATACTCACAAAATAGAATTAAGTTTTAATAAAACGCATGTTTTAATAATATTTATAGATGGAAGTTGTTTTCATTTCTTAGAATAAAGAATTTTCATCTTAAAAACTAAAGTTTCGTAATTTTAAGGAAACATCGATTTCTTTAAATATCCAAGAATGTTATAATAAGAACAAAATGTTGTAGTCTCTCTGAAACTTTCTTGCATACACTCTAATAAAAGATGTTATCCTCCAATCCCTAAAAAAATTGTAAAACTTAAGCTGAGAATTTCTTACGTATTGACGAAAGATATTTACGAAATATAAACATTTGGCGTGAATCTAGCCTTTTTACAGAGTCTTTACTAGAATATATATTTTTAACACATTTTTGGCGATTGATTGACATCAAATTGGCGTGGAACTACAACTGTAGTCATGAGATAATATATTATATTTCATTGCTTTAAATCATTTCGTTTATTGAATGTTGAATCGAAATGCATACTCAAGTACAAAACAACAGATGATCATATTAGATTCGAAATTTGATACTAAAATTACGTACCAAATTTTATCTATCTATCCCTGGCCGCTTTGTTGTTATCTAGTTCAATAGTTCTCAAACAGCTGGACATACAAAATTTTTGTGAGTAGAATTCGTTTAAAATTGGATAGACATCTAAAAATTTGGTTGGAATTCCATATACCAAATTTCACCTATCTAGCTCGATCCGTTTTTAGTTTGTGTAAATTACCTTGTTAAAAATTATTCCAAAATATATTCACCGGCTTTCAGTAATTTCCAGTTTTGTAGATGAAATTATTAACCATTTATTTATTAATTAATCTTCTACAGGAAAAATTCAAATTGGAATGCTTAAGAAGTGCAATAAAACAATAAAAATTGATTAAATTAAACTGTCATTTAGATTTTGAGATTAAAACTAAGAGAAAAAACGCATAAAATATGAGAAAATATTATTAAAAATCTTATATTTCTCAGTTTTTAAAAATCAAGAATAACTTTTAACCCTATAATCGTCCTTCAAACACCTGCCAAATCAAAGTATCATCTAATTGGCTATACGAACTCAGAACAATTTTCGCTGTTACGTCATTTATCATTTCATATGACGTCACTGGTAGAGATGGTGGTGCCAGACTGCTTTTTGAAACTATTCAGAATCGATCCAATACGAAAACGAAAAATGAAAGAAGCATTAATGTTTACTAATCGCCAAAGAACGATTTCAGAACGAATTTTTTCTCTTAGCTTAAATTCTTTTAAAAGCTTAGAGGATTTTGTCTATAGTTTTTTTACAATCAGTTTTTATTTAACAAACATTTTACTCAACAAAAATAAAAACAAAAATCTTTTCCCTTATGAAACTTAAATAAATGTTTATAAAAAGTTTCTTTCTTTCTTTCTTTTTTTTTTTTTTTTTTTTTTTTTTTGCTTTTTTATAGAATTTCGAAATCGTTTTCTAGCAATAAATAAAAAAAAAATCGTTTTGTTACAGAAAATGTTTTGTGATGTTTTGAAATTCTTTTTTCCAGGTTTTCGTCTGAGCGCACATCAAAATCTATGAAAAGAAATTGCATTCTATATTTGCATTGAATAGCAGACATGAATAAATATTTTTATCTTCTCCAAGACCTGATAAACTGATGGATATCGCATGAAATAAGAATAAATATAAATATATCTGCGTTAGTGAGACTTACGAATGCGATGATTTTGCTGTTTTATTTTGTTTTTCTACATCGGATAAATGAAAAATATTCGTGCTTTTTATTTGTACAATAGCAACACGTAACGATATTTTACGACTATTTGCTAAGAATATATTATTTTGTGAAATCTGTTTTATCCCCGAACATTTACATCTAAGCTAAATTGGAGGAAAAACAAGTGAAATGAATATAAATGCGAAAACAAATTTAATTTCAAACGCTGTCAATTTATTATACAGGTAAATGAAAGAAAATATTAGTAATATTTAAGTAATATATGTAAATATAGTAATAAATAATGAAATAAAATGCAATAAATTATGTAATGAAAGAAATACAGTCAGAGCATTCGAAATGAATTCTGAAAGTTCTTATTCAACAGACAACTTCGGACTGACTTAGTTTAGTTTAGCCATATTAACATCCCGTTGTAGAGCAGTGCTAGGGCCATTTTGGGACGGACCTCGTAATTTTGAACCAAGGTCAGATGACGAGGACGACATCTGAACTGGCACCCCCCTCTCCACGCCACACCACACCAGCGGGAGGACGTTTGGCCTGACAGATTTAGCGTGCAAGAGACCCCCTCACACGACGGTTCTTCTGTAGAATCGAGTCTCAAACCTGAAACCCTCCGGTTCCGAAGCCGAGACCTTACCACCAGGCCACCGCGACCCTGAACTGCGAACTGAGCTAAAGCGCTCAGCTATAAAACTCATTCTTAGAAACCCTACATAAACTTTCTACAAATTTTTATCATAGAACGGACCTCAACGATAATGAATCTATTAAAAACATCAATAAATACCTCCCCAACTTAAAAATTAAAAGACCCAGAAATCTTACTTTATTGCAATAGTCTCTACTCAAAGCCAAAATTTTCATGCACCAATCCTCTCACCACCACTAGACTTACTCCCCATTATTTAAAATCAAATAATAGAAAGAACGCAGCTAAGTACCCCATAACCGTACATAATTTCACTTTTCTGTACACGGCACACCTTGGAGGCACCTTTACCCCCTCCACCTGGCAAATGCGTCCTCATTGGTCGAAAGGCTGAACTCATACCCCCATCCAAGCATTCGGCATGGAATCAGTAGGGACTGGGATTCATTCCCTCCCACTTCACAGCCAAAGTCACAACTGCTGAAAGGACTTTATTTTACCAGGAAGGAGATAGCCCCTTGAAGGAGGCGGAAGCTCCTTAAACTCCAATATCGATATCATTCTTGAAATTTCAAATAATGTGAGAAATTACCAAACAGCAAAACACTGAAATATCGGAATCGAAATTCATCCCAACTGTTAGTATCATACTGTAAAGGCAGTGGTATAACAATATGAAGACAATGACAGCGGGACAGTTGTTTTATTTTCGAGTGACAAAGAGAAATAACAGCTGCACACTATAGTCCAATGATTCATTGAAAAAGAATACTGTTGGCGCATGCTCAGTGTCAACAGTATTGTCGAAATATGTAGAAGGCGCCACATCCGTGCTTAATTCTCAGGTGTTTAACCATTTAAGCGGTCAATTTTTTTTACCAGAAATGCTTCCAAAAAAGCCATATTTTTTCTTCCACAATTTTACTAAAAATCTATGAATGTTTCCTAAAATTGTTGAACATCAGAAGGGTCGTCAAATTGAATCGTGTCAACAGAAGGAATACTAGTAAATTTAAATCGAGGACACGGAACAAGTTGGTTTTTCACATCAACCTCGGTAAAAATTCCTGCAGAACTGAGCTCACTGCACGAATCATCTGAGGAATAATAAAAATAATTAGAAGAAATATATGTATCTGTATCAGAATGAAGTTCATCATCTCACAAGAAAGTATTTTCGTTTATTCCATCCATAACTTCCATAAGAAAAAAACAAGGTTTTAAATTCACAAGTGTTGAATACAGTAGAACCCAAATTTCAAAGAAATATTCCCACAACAAAGAAAAAGCCCAGATGAAAATCATTTCAGTTACATGGACAAGCCATGCCATCTATAAAAAAATATTAATACTAAATAGTCTCTTTACTATAATGAAAAATACGGGCAAACCAGAGAAGGAAAGGAGAAAATATCGATGCCCGTACGCCGGACGGGCAAACCAGTTGAGGCCAATTTTGAGTAGCACGTACATTGTACGGGCAAACCGCTTAAGGGGTTAATATAATGCCGGGTTTACATTAGGCAATTTATAAGACAACTAGTATGCAGCGCATGCGTAGAAAAGCCAACAACAAATGCTGTTCGGTCGATAGTAAGTAATTGTTCCAACGGGACAACAGCATTCCGCTGCATCGTCTTTTTTTCCTACTGAGCATGCGTTTCTAGAATCTGGCATGTAGATTGATTCCGGCATTTTTTGCTCGTTGTTCTTTCTGATGCAAGGTTGCGTGCGTAGTTTTTTCCCCTCTTATTTGATATTTCTTTTCTATAGTTTCCCAAACTTGGATATGTTGACTTTTTTATTTTACCATGTTTTTTTGTGCAATTATCCGTCATTTTCATACAAAGAAAAAAAAAATGTAGAACAGCAAAACGGCAAATTATAGCCAAGCATGGAATGCCTGAATCTGTTTTATGAGATTATGATAAACATAAATCAGTTCTTTTCTGCGCATGAGCTGAAAGAAGCTTTCTTATAAAATAATCTGATGCTGAACACACTGTGCATCGACTTGAAATGTTGCAGGTGAATGAGGGTGGTCACACAGAGCGCCTTTCTCACATCATCTTGGACACGATTAACAACTGCTCCTCTTGCGCAATCTGTTCTTGTTTCTGCAAACTTAACTTTTCTTTTCTCAAACAGATTATTGTTATTTTTTTCTTACCTTTACTTAATGTGGTTCGATGACATGGTAATCAGAAACTACTCAATAAATGTGAATACTGTTTAAACGTTAAATATTTTGGCCGTTTAATGCGTTAAATTAAATGTTTTTTCAGAAAATGTGCCCTCTAGTGGAGATTTTGGAACTAAATTTTTTTAAACCAAATTTTTTTAATGTATCTTGTTTATAGTCTATATACCAAATTTCATTGCAATTCGTACACCCGTTTGAGTTGTAGGATGTTGTTCATAGGGAATTTAATTATAATCAGTCTGTATAATCTTGCAAGATGAATGTTCAAACAATTTTCACAAATTTTAGGTATTTAATAATCAGAGAAATTATTATCAAAATGTTTATCTCTTAAGAATTGATTACTTGAATGAATAAATGAATATTAGTAAGGGTTTCTTTTAAAGTGGCTTTGTTAAGAAATAGGGATTTAATTATTGATAGAAATTCACTACATCAAAGAAAATGAAATATATTTAAGCAGCATTTGTATTACACAATTATATCGTTTCTTTACACTACTAAATCATTCATAGACATTTATCATGATATATTGGTTTATTCACAGCACGCAAAACTTCGGTGAAAAACAAACAATGAGAGAGGCAGTGCAGGGTCACTTCATCGAACTAATCTGATTCACAGGCACGTCATTGTCGAATTCTTATGTCATTGAATGAAGAAGACTGAACTCTCCTGGGTGTGAAGGTCATTTTCGAAGAATATTCGGACAATGATATCGATATCATGACTTCAGAACTGTTAGCATTTGATCGATAAATAAAAGACAAATTGTCTGGAATTTATTTAAATGATGATAAAATGTTATTGCACAATGGTCAAAGTTATTCCTTTAACCTTTATGATTGTTACCCTGACCCAACAGATAGGGAAAATATCTCTCAAATAGGGGTGCAGGATATAAAAAGAATTATCACCAAAGATGTGCTTGCTTTAAAGTCTGCATTTCTCGTTTGAAACAGAAACGGACCCGTTAGGGTAAAATTTCCTTGGCCAATTGGGGCGTGTTACTATTGAAAGGGTTTACATCTTGAGGTCTAAGTCTGATCGCCACTTGGATTGCCGTTTTTGGTGAAGTCAGCTAAGCCAAAAAAATTCTCAAAGGCAACTTTTGATTTTCTAAACTATAAAAGTACAGATTGATTGTATACGTTCATGTTCTTTTCAGTTTTTATCAATGTACGTTTATTGATTGTTTTTCTACATGCATGGAAATGATTGGAAAAAAATAGTGGGAAGAAACTAGATTGTATTGTGAATATTGTGGAACTGCTCTTTGTGCAAATTCATGCTTTGAAATGTATCACACAAAAGTAAATTTTACTAAAATTTATTTCTTCATACATACAATCTGTTTTCAGACATTTTTACAACATTGGATTAATATTTTACAGAATTTTATGAATAATAAATATAATAATCCATAATCATTACATGAAAAGAATTTCATTTAAATAAAAGAAGTGATAATAATTATAATTTCAATACATATGCGACTTTTTTAAACAAAATTCATACAACGCTTTGAAAATAATAATTGCACAATAAAATTCAAATTAAGCTGAAAATTTAAAGTTTTCTTAGGAATGTCTCAAAATCTGGATTGTTTTTATTATTGAATGCTTTATACTGTAGTAAAGTTCTCACATAAATTAAGGTATTTAAAAATTATATGTTTATAATTATTGAAGGTATTATGAGACATAGACGTTTTTAACTAAGGAAAGCAATTCTGAAATACGGTACCTTTTTTAAAGTTTTTATTGCGAATCCAAGAAAATAAAGTGGATTTACAAATGATATTTTAACATCATATTCATAAGAAACTCAATACAAATATAGAAAAAATTCGAGTTATCTAACTAAACCTTGATTCATTGACTATTTGAATTGAAACGCTGGAATCATCCAAACATTACTTCATGCAGAAAATATGACATAATAAAATGGAAATTTTTTGAAATTCATTAAAAAAATTCAAATTGAATTGAAAGCATTCGAAGATTGGTACTGCATAAAATATTAGCATTTTGACAAGTTTTTTAATTTTTAGCCAAAGAAACATCACAAATAACCGTTAAATTCGAAATGAAAGTTTGTGAAATAACCCAGTTCCGCCTTAGAATTTAGGACATAACACAAATATTTCCGCTGTGTCATACAGAAAATAAATATTTTCGCGAATTTCAAGTATCTATTTAAATTTAATGACATCCGGAATTAAAATGTTTTTAAATCGTACACACCAAAAACATGAAATTACATAAACCATTTCATACAAACATTATACCATGTAATACTCATTTTCCTCATAAAATCACATAAACTTAAAAATATTTTTTTTTCCGTTATCAGGCGTCAAGTCTGCGAACTCAGGAGACATATTTGTTTATGCGATAAATGCAATTCCACCGTTATATAAGTCGTATTTACTCAGTGAAAAGCAGCGAGCAACCTTTCCCGAAAAACGTTTCAGATCAATCGCGGACCATAATTCTGAGTAATTTACTCATCATTTCCTTGTTGTCCGCGGTTTCGATGATGTAGAGGTACAAACAATCATAACAAACGGAATGATAAAAAACAATAAACATTGTTGTCCTTCGACCAGCTGCGCTGTTAATGGAAAAAACACAAAAGAATATGTGCAAGTTTTGATTTCATTTATTTATACATTTTAACCAAGCGAAAGATAAACAAACGCATTAGATACTTATTGATTGTTTCATTATGTTTTCTACGAAGTATTTGCGTCTCTTTATGGTATTCTGATAAACAGAAGAGCTACATTTTTTTTTTTCAGTAACTTCCTCCTGAAATCGTTGCTTGTAAAAAAAGTATTTATTTCAAACTTAAAAATAATTTCAAAATAAACAAAAGATAAGAGAAAATGAAATATACAATCGCAAAATATTAAACTATCATGTGAGAACATTATTATTTTTTAAGTCATTATTTGTCTTGATTAATTAAAGTCATTAAAAAATTTAAAACAAGCTTTGAAATAATCACAAGACTTATCTATCGGTATCTCCCCTCCCCCTCTCTATATATAATGATGATTTTTTCAAAAAAAAACTTTCATTAAAAATTTTTTTTCTGGCAAACGAAGCTTTGGAGCTCAAACGATTTTGAGATGGAAGAAAAAAACATCGTTATTCTAAATATCGACGCATGAGCAATCTGATAATATCGTGATTAATTAAGTCAATTCGTAAGAATTCAGAGAATGAATAATTTGGAAATCAAGTTGTAACTAGTTGGCAATAAATCACAAAAGGTGACAACCTTCTGCATTATTTTCCAATAACCCTAAAAGCGATGTCTCAAAAGTGATAAATCGCCAATCACAAAATGCAAAACTTCCTGCATTATTTTCCAATAACCCTACAGAGAAAAATGGATGCCTCAAAAATGATAAATCGTCAATTTGTTGCCTACGCATTTTGAGGCTTAAACAATTTGTTACCAATGCATTTCAAGGCTTCGAATACCTCAAACCAAAACAACATCATGTTATCTTATGATAATACTTAAAAAAAATCTATTAATAACTAATGTAATTCAATGAGAAAATATCTCATTGAACTCTTTAAATTAAGTGCTTTTCCGAACTCTTAAACAGTGAAACACTGTTTTGGGAACTTGCAGGTGCAAAATGTAAACATTGATATAACGAAATAAATGTAAACATTGTACACAAAAGTAGATAAAAAATTGGTTAGTTAAATCCGGCCATCTTTCGCGCGTCCTTTTAGATAAAGATATCACATTTCACCTGTGGTTAAAAATAAGTTTGCCTCGCAAAATGTTTTTAGAATCAAACGTTCTCCGATGGAATCTATGAAAATAATCTAAAAGCAACGGGAATTGCCTTTTCCTCTGACAGTTTTCCCTTTTACTTTTTGATATCGGAAATGTAAAAGGTTTTTTTCGGAAATAACAGGAGAAGATATTTGCAGAGAACAACAATATTTACTTTTAGAGATAAAAAAACTATTTATTGAACGGTACCAGATCTGTTACAACGCCGTTTTTTCTATTTTGCTGAATTAAAAAAATCGTTTCAAATCTTTGATATAAAAGTTTGCATAAAATTAATTGTGGTTAATTTTTTTTCGACGAAAAAGCAAAGCGAATATATACAAATAAATATAAATATTAAAATTTTTTATAAGATTTCATTTTAGTACAAGAGACCTAGGAAAGAGTCTAATAATAATCAGAATTTTGAATATTATCATTCCAAATGTATGGCAACAAATAGGGCTCAGCAATAATTAGAATGTTATTATTCCAAGTGAATGGCAATAAGTAGGCTCTAGCAGCAACTGGAATTTTTGATAACGTTATTATTTCTAGTGAATAGCAATAAATAGGGCCCAATAATAATTGAAATTTTGAATAACGTTACCATTCTAAGTGAATGGCAATAAGTAGAGCCCAGCAATAATTGAAATTTTGGATGGCATTATTATTCCAAATAAATGGCAATAAGTAGGATCTAGCAATAATTAGAATTTTGAGTAATGTTACCATTACAAGTGAATGGCAAGAAGTAGGGCCTATCATTAATCAGAAATTTGAATAACGTTATTATTTCTAGTGAATGTCAATAAGTAGGGTCTAGCAACAATTGGAATTTGGGATAGTTATCATTCCAAGTGGTATCAAATATGTACTATCTACTGTCAAAATAAATGACCACAAAGAAGTAAAAAAAACTTTTGTGAGAATGACTATTGTCTAAGTAACAAATCAAACATTCATGTAATCAGTGGTGACGGAAAATAATTGCGGTGGGCCAGCATTAGTCATCACCTCTGATGAAGAGATGAGAAAAAATTGCCGGATTTATATTAACGCTCTTTACTGTGACATAAAATATTACCCCAAATAATTTACAAAGGACTTTACAACTTCTAATGGCAGCTAACTGTGGGCGAATGAAAAAATGTTTTAATGAATTATTAATATTGTATAGTGTTTAAAGAGAAGGGTTTTGTTCCCTATGTCAATTAATGATATTTTTTAAAATGTTTTGTTCCCTATGTCAAGTAATGATACTTTTTTTTTATATGGTTCTGTTAAATCATGCGAGCAGAAGCTTTCAAAACATAAACTAATTAAGTATTATCTCAGATATACAATTAATCAATCATGATTATTTAACTTAGGCTATTTGGTGAATTGAAAATAATATAACTAAAAAGTATCATTTTTGATGACGCAATTTCGAATTTCGCAGGAAACAGATAGAAAAGATTACGATCATTTTAAAATAGAGTATACTAGATTAGAGTATAGAGAAATTGTAAATAATGGCGCTTTAATTAAATTGTATTATAACAATAATAAAACAATCACTATGTAATTCTATCTTTATGGATAAAGAATTCTTAAGGTGGGTTCAGACGAGGCTTATTATTGTCCGCAATAGAAGATCACGCCTACTTTTGGAAAATCACGTGACCACAACGGGACAATGGCAAATGATTGTCAAGTCGGGACAAACATTGTCCGCGTTGTCTCAAGTGTTCACACGGGGACAATGCCGGGACAACAGCAGAGAGACAATGTTTGCGGACAATAAAAAGCCTCGTGTGAACCCACCTTTACTCTTTAAGAATTCAGTGAAGCACGTGATCTTCCTGGGTGGAGCTAGCCGCCAATCATATAAACATCACGTGGTCTCACTGTTGCTGCTTGTCTTTATCTATATCTGTACTTATAATAAAACTCAATGTTTGTGTATTGGCGCTCTACAGGCCAGACCGTTGAATCTACAGCTACCAAATTTGGTACATGTGTACCTTGGAGGTCGGGAATGTGCACATAGGAGCCCTTTTTTTAAATTTTTAATTAGAATTTGAATGAATTAAAATTTAAGCGAAATTTCGACGTTTTTCAGCTATAACTTCCGAAAATATTATCGCGCAAACATGACTTTCACATCAATTTAAAGATTAAAAAATTAGCTTTCTAATGGCATCAGTGTTTTAATGTGTAACTTAGCCTTCTATTTTTAGCGAATTTTTAAAGAAGTATTTTAACCATGTTTTTCTTTAGCACGTGACTGGATAAAATCAAAGAAATGTAAAATAAGATATTTTCTTAAAAAATAAATTCAAAGCAAAGGATTCTATAATCGTTTGCAACATCAAAATCACTTATTCAATTATTTTTTTCCCTTTTTCGCTTTCTTTAAAAAAACACATTTAGTATTTGGGCAACATCACTGAAAAAAACATCTTTAATTTCAGGTCAATCGATGTCTGGAATTACTTCAAGGCCAATGAATATGTGATTTAATTGAAAATTTTAGAACGCATTACTCATGGCAAACCAGCTGGTCACCGAAGGCGGCTATTTAATATATATTTTTCAGAAGAAGCGAACTTACCCTCGAACGGTGGGGAGTGTGATCTTGGCTCTCTCTCTCTTCCGAAATAAACCATAATGCAGTTTTCTTGACCCACTATACTATGGAGCCTTTTATTGTTACATTATCTAAAAAACCCCAGAAAAGACAACCTGTGTCTTCAAGTTATTTAACCAAGGAATTATCTTCACTATCGCGTAAATTATTGTTGTATCTAGAAAAGCAACAATGATTAATTTTAATTTAAAACTCAGTATTTACATTGTTATTTAATTGCCTGAATAGGGCCGCGGTAGCCTGGTTGGTAGAGCGTCAGTCTCGTAACCGAAAGGTCGCGGGTTCTGTCCTCGTCCAGTCCAAACACCGCCGTGTTGGCCAACTAATGGCAGTTGGGGCACGTTAAATAGGTCGTAACTGCACAGTTCTCCAACTTCCCATAACAAAACGATACCTCTGGGGGTACTGAATCAGGGATGAGTCTTTCTCTGATTTGGATCTAAAATTACGACTTGCTGATGGATGAACGAGTGTGTGAATGAATTCGACCGTGCCTTAAAAAGGGTCGTGTCGTGTATGTTCGAGCAAAGTCGTCCTTTCACCTCAACGGTGCTTGTTACCAACGAAAGGCGCACACCTCTGCCTTAATCGAAACAGCTGTGCTAATTCGGCTTGGCATGACCAAGTGGCATTGCAACAACAGTTGACTTGATAAAACATTATTTATTTGCTTTTTAATTCATTATAAATTGTTCACAAACTAACTTAAATTATTCTTTCTTATGCTCTCTTTAATCTAAAACCTGAATAAGTAAATTACTTTCTCTATAAATTTAAGGTTTCGATGCACTTGGCGTGGAAGTGGTAGGTGAAAACTTTGCACGGTACTACAAGATGTTGCTGTACCACTGTTTTTAACATAAATGAGGAAGGAAGACATATTTATAATTACATCCAAAAAATAAACTACACTTAAGGACAGTATGATTATTTTAAAGTTCTTTCTTTAAGGTAGATATCATCTAAAAGAGTAAACGCCTAATGATAGCAAAAGTGCAGCTAATTTCATATTCTAAGCTGGACAATTTTTCATCATAACTGCTTGAATCTTAGTTAAAAAAAGAATAACTAAATTTCTAAAAAAATCATTTAAGATTATTCGGTTAAAATCCTGTTTACGGCGCTCTTTCCCCTTGCCATGGATGCCAACAATGCCAAGTCACCAAAAGCCCTAGACCAAATTGGCGGACAAGAATTGTTTTACTATATTGTTTACCCTGTCTGAAGATTTGCCATTCTTGGCATCTTTGGCGAGGTGAAGGGGTACTTTGAACTAGATTTCAGCCAAATTGTTAATTCTTCTCCTCAAGCCGGAAGGCAAATTTGAATTCTCTTTTTTTATATTTGTAAGAATAAAAAATCTCATAATTCACAAAATTCTTATTTAATAAGTTTGTGAACAGTGAGAACGAAAGAGGTTTGAAGGGAATACAATTGATGACAGCATTCTAACGAAGTTCACATGATTAGTCTAAAGGATAATGCAATTAAAGGGTCGATACCCTTTATAAATCAATAATTTATGGAGTACTGCGACTATCGAATAATTGCTGACACGAAAACTTTTGTCATGATGAGGTGATAATTTCTCTAATCGGAATTGCATTTCTGTTTTGAAAAGTATTGTTATAATGAAGAAAGGAACGTTTCAAAACGTCTATCATTAAATGATCAACTTCTTAGACAAACTAATTTTTGTTTCCATGCAATTTTTCTTAAATTTTTAAAGATTAATTTAAAAAATTGTAAGAAAGTTTGAATTCCTATAATGAAATTAAAATCATTTCTTCCTTTCACCAAATCTTTAACGTACTATTGATGACTAAGACAGGCCAAATTCTGCATTTGTCTAGGATTCCTAAACTAAAATGAAAACAGTAAAAAAGACAATTAAAAATCTTTATTTTCCAAGTTTCTCAATAAATAAGTTTATAAAAATGTAAAATCTGTGAAATATAAAACATTAGATTAATATTAACATTCCATAAAGCATAATTGTTCAGATTCCATAATTGTTCATTCCATAAGTCTCATAACGTACCTTCTGTTATAAATACCAAAACAGTACTTAAGTGATATAGTGTTGTGGATGACAAGCAATCCAGAATTCTCGAA
This sequence comes from Argiope trifasciata, assembly GCA_026543055.1. Lineage (NCBI taxonomy): Eukaryota > Metazoa > Arthropoda > Arachnida > Araneae > Araneidae > Argiope > Argiope trifasciata. Next base: position 729,409 of record JAPMOQ010010478.1, on the reverse strand, counting down.
ATTAATGAAAGAAAAGTAATAAGAAAAGCTTATCTGAAACATGTCATTAACATGCTACAGGCGTATTAAAGCGTGACTCTAAATTGACTAGTTTATTAAAAGAGGAATCTCGTAATGTGCACAGTATAGAGAAGCAAAATGCATAAATCAGTCTCTGGTTAAAGTTATGATAAAAATGTTGCTTTGTTTATACCTTAAATCAGAAGTAGGATCTTTGATTTTATTTCATATCACATGTACACTTGAATGTGCTTTTGGAGTTATATCTTCCAAACGCTGCTTTTTTGAAAAATGTTTGTATAATTATTCTGATGTGTGTCTCAATTTGCAAATTCATTTTGTGCATTTGGAATTACATATATGTCAAGCTCTGCTTTTTAGAAATGTTTCAATTATCATTTTGATTTTGGTTTTAAAAAGTTAACTTTTGTCTCACATTGTGAATCCTCATTCGATGTGATTCTCATCATTAAAAGTGGATTTTTATTATATCCTGTGTGATGTTTAAGTTGTACTTGTATTAAAGAATTGAATTCAAAAAAAAAAACTCAAAAACACTTGATGCGGTAAAAGAATATTGAAACTGGAATATCAATATTATTGACTTGTAGACACCATGTATTCTCCAGTAAAAAAAGAATTTATATTTTTATTGATTAAGGAACTGCACTGAAACAGATGCTTTCTTCGGCGTTTTTTAAATCTTTGTTTAAAAATTGCAGAAAATTTTACAAACATTTAAATTTTAAATATTTTAATGTAATTAGTAGGCACAAGAAATCTTTTTAATTGCCGTGAACTACACCTATCTTTCTCACACTTACACACACACTTTATTATTATTTTTGATTTCTGGTGATCAATAAAGTTTAATCAACTGTGTTTCAAAATTCGTGCTTATATATATATACATATTGTGGAAGGTGATGGTAGCTCAAAATAGAACCCGTGACCTTTGGATCTGAAAGCCAGTAACATAACCACAGGGTAACAGCATGCTCATATACCGTAGATGTTATCTGTCTTATTAAAATATCACCACTATATATATATATATATATATATATATATATATATATATATATATATGCCCACATAATGATTTAAAAGTTATTGGAAGCAGAGCAGATGGCAGGTTCGAAGAGATTAAAGAAGACTTTTCATTTTAAAGTTCGCTTTATTCTTCCTCCGGAGGCATGCAGCATATTTGCAAACAGTGTGGGCAAGCAGAAGAAAATTATTTGTTTAGGTCAGCAGCTTTTATCTATCCCATGGGATTCGTTGACTAAATATTTTTAGAAACCATAACGTGGAATTGGATCAGGAAATAAGACAATATCTTTGATAAGGTCTAAATTAAGATAAAAATTTAGAAATTAATTTGGATTTAAATTAAATGTTAAAATATCATTACACACACACACACACACACACACACACACACACACACACACACACATACACACACACACAAGTTTAAAAATGTAAGGAATTTTATATTCTTTAATTTGAAATAAATGTGAAATGTGAACACTGGGGAGTTTTAAAGAATAAAACGTAAAATGGAAATTAGAAAAAATCGCATTGAAAGCAGTACCGATGTTCGCAGCGAGCGTTTTCGAATTCTGAAGACAAATTTAGAGCAAGGATCATTGACATTAAATAGATGAAAAATTACCAAAAAACATAGTATCACAGGTAACACTGTCGATACTGCTACGTTCAGTGGTAGCGGGGTGGTTGGCTGTATGCAAGAAGAAGAAGTATGTCACAGGTAACGTTTATTTTAAAGAAAATCGCAAAAACAGACGTCTTAAAGACAACGAGTTTGGCATAGAGAATGGACGATAAGAATACGATGGGTTAGGAAGAAGGTAATCGAGAAGAATCCTTCTCCTATGTAAAATTTTCCTGAGTGTAGGAAAATTGAAAATAGCGAGCAAGTATCATTAGTGAGTTTTGCAGAACTGATAGTTGTTAAACTTCATTCGCAAACACAAATCAGATTTCACGAATGCAACTGAAATGTGCTGATACTCCATCGCGCATTAACCAAATGTTCTTGGATATAACTATCGGTGTTCCCTGCAGTAAATCCGGAGGAACATGCTGGAAGAAAACAAGGCACTTAATGCCGCTGAGACTTTCAGGCAGATGATACGGTCAAAATAGATGGCTGTACCCAGATGCTAATATCAAACTTGTGTTGATGAAACTAGATAGTGATGTGGGAATTTTCGAATGACCAAATTTTCGCGTTGTGCGTGTTGAAGATGCCTTCACTATTAGTGTAAGTTGAAAATAAAACTCTAGCAGAAAAGAATGCATCTTCCTGTGTGGCATCAAGTATCCATCCGATTTGTGATTTTCATTAAATAAACGTTTCTTGCGATCCTATGTGTTCTGGTAATTTTTCATCTACTTAATGTCTTTGACCCTAATTCTGAATTCATCTGTCTTCCGAATTTGAAAATGCCCTCTGCTAATGAAGTGATGAAGTTTGAAGTTTAAACGATGATATGATGATTAGTGACGAAATTGAACGATATGATGATTAGTGATGAAATTAAACGATATGATGATTAGTGATGAAATTGAACGATATGATGATTAGTGATGAAATTAAACGATATGATGATTAGTGATGAAATTTAAACGATAAAATGATGATTAGTGATGAAATTTAAACGATGAAATGATGATTAGGGACAAAATTAAACGATATGATGATTAGTGATGAAATTAAACGATATGATGGTTAGTGATGGAATTTAAACGATGAAATGATGATTAGTGATGAAATTTAAACGATGATATGATGATTAGTGACGAAATTAAACGATATGATCATTAGTGATGAAATTAAACGACATGATGATTAGTGATGAAATTTAAACGATGATATGATGATTAGTGACGAAATTAAACGATATGATGATTAGTGATGAAATTAAACGATATGATGATTAGTGATGAAATTTAAACGATGAAATGATGATTAGTGATGAAGTTTAAACGATGTTTTCTGGCGCACATTTTAGTTTTTCTTGAATTATCTTTAAAATTCCCCATTCTTCACTCTTCACGTTTATATTAAATTAAAGAGTATACAATTCCTTACATTTTTTAATTTTCATTTTTCTTCAAGTTTAAATATTTTTGCAAATATGGGCTCCAAACTGCCTTTTATTTTTCAGTCTTTTACGACCCCTAAATCATCAAATCCGCATGTTACCTGCATGGAAAAAAAAACTTTTAAAAATGTGCTTTCAATTTGAAAAAATTTATAGTTGAAACACTATTTGTTTTTTTTTTAAATTAATTTTTTATCGTTTCTAACAGTTTTCCAACTCCCTATATTTTGAGATTTTCCCCTAATATATGTGTTTGGGACCCCTTGTATGAGATTCTTTATCCTCCTGATGTCTACTATCACCCCTCTGAATTTGTCGGTCGAATTTGGCAACACCTTGCGTATATCACTAATATTCAGATGATATATTAGAAAAATGTCAGCCAAACAAAAACAGACATGACGAACGGAGCAAATAAAAAATTTTATGCTATGGTATTTTGGACTAGAAGTTCGAATTTCCTGTTATTTTATTCAATTCTTTATATTTCTGGATTTTCCTAATACCCGTTTCCTGCCCATTTACATATTCTAGCTAATATCTTGGTTTACACAGCTGGATTTTTGAGCGTTCAGAAAATCTGAACTGCGAATATTTTTACATTCTATTATACATATGATAAATATTTTTGAATTTTCTACACTAATGACTTCAGTTATAAATCCTATTTCTCTGACATTCATTGATAAAACTTGGAGATAATAAATTATCGTTTGAAAGTGAATTGGAAGACAAATGTTTTTTCTAGAAAACAAAACTTTTTTCTTTTTCTTTGATAAATTGTTTTTTTTTCCTCCAGAAAAACAACTTTCGATTGAATTTCTCCTCCAAGGTTAGTGTTATTGCTTTCAGTGTTCTCAAATTGATTAAATTGCTCCATTTAGGATGTTTTGAACCCTTGAATTTCTTGAAATTTTTCATATGTTTGTCTGCTGTTAAAGAATGTATTAACTGATAAAAGTTTTACAAAATATTAGTGAATTTTAGAAAGTAAATACTAAACTAAAACTTGAAACTAATAAAATGTTTTAGATTAAACATATGAAAGCTGCAAACGGTTAAAATAATATATGAATATGATTTTGCTGAATTAATGATTTGAGCCATTTTACATCCAAATTATTCTGAATATCCGCGTTTGAATTATTCTTCATCAAATAATAAAAAGATTTTAATAAAAATAATTTAAAAAAAAAGGTTTTTCTTTAGGAGTTTCTTTCTTGAAGAATGACTACACTTTTATTAAGAATATCACTTTTTCATCAGTAGTAAATTTTCTGAGAAAAGTGAAAATGTATAATTAATAATGATAATAATGAAAAATAAATAAATAAAATGTAATGAAATGTCAAAATCCATTCTTAAAGGAATTCTTTTTAATTTGAAACATATCTTGGGTCGAAAGTTGAAATCGTTTGGTTGCTTGTCAAACAGACACAAATATTATTAATGCACGTTATAAGAGAATTTGTTTTTTCAGGCAAAGTAGCTGCAAATGTGATTGAACTGTTTTAAAAAAATGATATTTTGAACAGAGTAGAGCTCAGGACATTTTTACCATTTATTTCAAGAAGTTATTCTTATTTGATATGTGAAATTTTGCGTCAAAAAATCAGGGAAGTAGTTTTCCTTTAATTTTTGCATGTTTTGGTTGTTTTAGTTGCATGTCAAACAGACACATATATTATTAGCGCACGTTATAAGAGAAATCTTTTTCAGGCAAAGTATTTGCAAATGTAATTGAACTGTTTTAAATGAAGGATATTTTGAACATAGTGGAGCTCAGGACATTTTTACCATTTACTTCAAGAAGATATTTTTATTTGACATGCGAAATTTCGCATCGAAAAAAATCAGGGAAGTAGTTTTCAAAAAGACCATCTATCTCAATGGCTTAATTTCATGCCATTGACTAACAATATTTAAGAAATAATTATCTTTAAGGTGAATCCAGAGTTGATTCTATATTTATAATGCGATCGTTAGCTGATATTTTAGATTATTAACAACAGGTATGCGGTTAATGCTTAACTGCCAGAAGATCTTTTGTTTAGTTCGATGTGTTCGGATTGTCAAGTTAGCCTTACAGTTTGACATATTTTAATTGAATCTCCTAAATTTAATTTTTATCGAATACATTTCTTTAATTCATTATCATTGAATTTGCATGAACTTGTTGGAGAAAAACCTCAATGTAATGTTCTCTTATTTTTAAGAGCTATTAAATTTATTGATTTTATATAAATATCATTATTTAAGGAAATTTGTTTTAACCATAGATTTTATCTTATTTAAGCTTCGTATATGTCTTATTACTTCTTTGAACAAATCGTTTTATCAATTTATATCCTGGAGGTGACAATTTTAATGGTGTAGTGATATTCAAACCGTATGTCTTGGCGCAGCATGGCCAATTCTGGCTCTTGCGCCATAAAACTACAGATCGACCATCAACCAACCAGCCAGAAGATCGTATACGTATTTTGAACCCAATTTTTTTGGCCGATTGGAACCAAGTTTGTTGGGAAGCTAGTATAATCATAAGACCATATGCCAGTTTATATTTGTTTCATTATATATTAGAGGTATTGTGTTGTTTACGTACATGCGAAAGTACAGATCAGCTGACAATAAACACTCTCAATAAAACGGTTCAAAATTGGATAATGATTTACACTTCATATACTAAAATTTTGAAAAAATTTATATTCAGTTTTCATGGATAGCCTGATTACCAGGGCGTATGTTTGGTTGCGAGTAGGAACCTTCCAGCTGAAAATTCCTCTTGTGTAGTGATGACTGGCATGTATATAAATTTGTCGAGTTCACCAAGTACTCCATGTCAAGAGTAACACCACTGGGGTATTGGTTCAGAGATAATAGTTCTCTGATCCATGTTTAAATTACGATCTGTGGATGAGTGAATGAAAATGTATGAATGAAGTCCGCCCCGTAAAAAGGACTGTAACGCGTGAATGGCAAAGTCGTGGCGCCAGATGGCGCTCCTGAAAAAATCAAGAGACGCACCCTATCAGATTAGATTTCTGTCTTCGTAGCAGCGGGCTTGTCCAATGGTTATTGCCATAAGAAACAAAAAATTATTTATGTTTTCACATTTTTGAACTATCATTTTTTCATGCATGCATACATACAAAAGAGTCAGACAGTAAACCCTTTGAAGAATTTGATATCTTCAAAAGTAAGACACCTTGATTTTGATCAATCTCCACGTATAAATTTCCAAAATTTCGAAAACATCCTTTATTGTATTTTTAGGATTATATATACCTGTTAGTGAATCAGAGAACTCTAAACGCAGAAAGCTACTAGTAGGAAATTCAGAATGTTTTCATTTACGTCAAAATTGAGTATTTCTATTGAATTTTTGTTAGAATCTCTCAGCAGAAAATATTTTTGTTCACCAGCTTGCATGTGAATACATAAACGCAATAAAAAACATGTAGAAATTTCAGCACATTGTTTTATAAATAAGTAACAACTAGGCGTACCCTTTAGCGAAATCAATCAAAACTCAGGCAGTCAACTTCCAGCCGTAAATGTAACATGTTATATTTTTCATTGCCTTTGTGTGCGCATTATAGTCTTGTGTAATTAATATTAAATTGCTACTAAGTGTTTGTGTTCGTGCTCTTAGCAAAAATATATAATTGTTCGAGCTAGCTGGCATTGCGTTTATTTGTTTTGTCAGTCACTTAGTCACGAATGGTGCCCAGCATGAGGCTCGAGTAAAAAAGGACCAAATTCATCCCGAAATCTATTCTCTATGAAAAAAATAAAATTTTGACTGTAAGTTGACTGCCAGAATTTTTTGTTGGTGCCGCTAGAGGGCACGTTTAATTGCTACAAATAGAATTATTTATATATGTGCGTGTGTTTGGAATTTGTAATTTAGTCCTTTAAAATGGGCAATAAAAATAATAATAAAAAAGATAAAATTAGTAAAATAAACGGTATCCTAAAATTAATGCAAGATTTGAATTTGCTACGGTTCATGTAGTAAAGTGTTGGCAATCTAATTAACAATCCATTTGACAGCTAATAGTTTTGGGTAAGTAAAAATGGAGCGTTACTCAATAGAACAACGTCTTTTCGTTGTTGAGCAGCGTTTAAAAAAATAATGAAATTCTGGTGGCCTCAGTTCCACAATTTGTGATCGTGCGGTAACTTTTAGATATCCGCTAGATCGTGTGATTCAACACAACTGGATTTCTTTTTATGAACTCAAAAGTCTATGCCAAAAAATCCCTAAGCAAAGGGTGCATTGAAGGTAGAAATTCAACATTGCATCAACGAAATTCAGCCCCATTTATGCAAAATGTCATTGGAAAATTTCAACAAAAGAGTGCGCATGCGCCATCAAAGTCTAGGAGGTCATTTACCCCATGTATTATTCCATGCATAACCCTATTCCGTGATTTAATATACTCCTATAATTCAATAAAAATATAACAATTCAAAGAAAACTGTGTTTCTATTCAATTCAATTTGTTTGTTTATTGTCTGTTTGTTTATTTGTTGAATTATATATATATATATATATATATAATTACAAATTTGGGTAGGAGAAAATTTGGTAAGTTCCAAGAGACTGAAGAGGCTTTTGATGCTGGTACGTCGTTTTATTTCATCACAGAAAAATAGGCATGTCTATGTACAAGCTGAGAGCGATGAACACACAGACAACACAGAACGAAAAAGCGAGGAATGAAGGAAAGTTCTCGAAAATTTTATCCCGGATCTTAAATTGCTTATTTTGACAGGGAAAATCTTGTTTACAGTGCTTATGTTTCTCATGGGCATTTCTGAACATGTGACTCTCAAAGCAGGGGAAACAGAGGGATTTTTTTAATAAAATTATTTGTTTAGGCCAGTAACTTTTATCCATCACTGTCAGCATGGGAATCGTTGACTAAAGAATTTTGCAAATCATTTTTGGAATTAATTAAGTAGATAACGTGGAATCGGATCAGGAAATAAAAAATGAGTTTGATAAGGGCTAAATTAAGATAAAAAATTACTTTGGATTCAAATTAAATGTTAAAATACTATCATAACACACACACACACACACACACACACACACACGCACACACGCACCAGAAAATCAAGTAGTGAAGAGTACTCTCCCGTTGTTTTTGTTAAACAATCATTGACACAATCGAGGCTGTTATAATATGAAAATAACATTTTATCGCTTCAGAAATGGATCGATAAAATTGCTATTTAATAGAGTAATAAAATTTTTATTGCCTCATTCTGGAAATTACAAGAATATTATTTCACCTTTTTCGATTGAAAGTAAAACCAACTCTTGCTATATGTGGATAAAAATACTATCGGAATTTCGTTGCCAGTTTTTCAGGAAGCTACTCTTATCACTTGTACCCCTCACACGCCAAGGGGATCCTCATATATAAAGATGAAAATTTTGCGGAATGTAAATTGATCTTCGTCGCCCTTCTGAGAAAAGAATGGGGTCAACTATCCCCAACCGATGACGGGTCAGACCTCCTATGGGAAAGGTTGTAGCGTAGTCGATGATAACACTTAGAATTCAATCTTTAGGACCTAAGTACTAAACCATACTGTCACAGCATGGGCTGGATACTTAGGTCTCAACTGTTGCTGTTTATGAATACTTTTATTTATTTGGGAATATTTTCCTCCTTTGAAGGTTATCTATATAAATAAAAATGAATGTTTGTCTGTATATGTCTGTTATGCGTTGTCGTACCGCTCATCCGATTCCGATAACACTGCGACAACATATTGCTTGCACTTACGTGAAGATTTGCCTTCATTGCTTTTCTACGATCATAGCCACTACACATACCATTTGCCATCTCACTCTTTTCATACGAGTTTCTGGCGAGGTCGTAAGATGATTCTACTTTGGTATTTTTAGATACTTCATAAAGTCTATGACTTTCTATACTAAAATACAGAAAGCGCTAAAACTATGAAATTTCATTAAGTCCTTTTGTGCATTGTATTTGTGTTTAACAATATATTTCTGGAATACTAACTATCTACATGAATAAAAATGAATGCTTCTGTGTATGCTTCTTATGCGTTGCCGTACCGCTCATCCGATTCCTGTAAAACTTCGACAAGATATTGTTTGCTCTTTTGAGATGGTTAAATCCATAATGCAATTATCTAAAGAATAATATTTTCAGATCTACTTACAGCATCTATTCACTATGGATTAACCGCCAAATAACTCGCCAAGGAGACGCAACAGATTCAGTAAAGATGCTAAATTCAAGCTAAACATTAACATTTCGGAACTATTGTTCGTAAATAAAATGTAAGTCTTACTCTGAGGTAATAACTTTATTAGAGAATGTACCAGAAAGTTTTAGAGGAACCAATCCTATAGGTTTGAAATTTTAACTAAATATTTAATAACATTTTAGCGGTTTTATACAGTAACTTTTGAAAATATAATAGTACAGATAATTTTGAACCATCTTAGTTTTCAAAAAAATATCTTTTCAACTATATTAAAGATTTAATGGTATAAATATATTTTCTTCGTTTAATCAATTAAAAAATATTTTAATCACGTTTTCTAAGATTAAACTTGAGAATACTGACCGCATATTAAACGAATCACGAGATACAATAAATAGTTTCTTTCATTACCATTCTGAAAGAACACCAAGCTTTACAATTCTAAAAGAATACATAAATCTAATAAATAAAAATATATATTTGTTGACAGAATAGAATAATAAAAGTTAAGACCAAACTACTATATTTAATTGAAATTATTAAGAAACACTAATCTCGGCTGTCATAGACAGCTAATTCATAATATTTTTTAAAATTCAAAATTTATAGCAATTAGTACATGAAAACAAAATATCTGCATGTATGGCTCAAAATAAAACATATTTTTTTCCCAATCATCCACCATCTTTAATTTCAATCCAAATTTGGCGTAATCAAAAACCACGGAAGGTTTCCTTTCCAGAAAACAGACAACTTAAAATGAAGGTTATACTTAATGGGTTTTCTAAAACCATGCAAAAGTTATGCATTAATTTATGTCATGATTGCTTTTCTTGAAAAGTGTCTATTCTTGTTTCTGGCAGAAAGAAGAACGATACAGCTTCTCTTCTTCGAGATACTGTCGTGTAGGACAGTTACCAGAGAATGTAACAGGTCCTTGAAACGTCGTAGTGAGGATCACACTCCATTTAATTTTGTATTATATATATATATATATATATATATATATATATATATATAACACAATCATAAAATTATTAAAACAATTAAAACCCATTTCCTGGTTAACAAAAAATAAAACGAAACCAACTAGGTCGAAATCGAAATTAAAACTCAATTCAGAATTAAACGCTAAAAGTTTACAAAATTAAATAGAACCTATTAATGAAACAAATCTAAATTAATATAATGAATAGAATTATGTAAACGAAACAGAAACGGCACTAACCACGGAAACGAAACCAAAACCGGAATCGAAACTAAAAATCATCACGGATTCAAACGGATTTAAAAAATAAATTAGTTTTAAAATCAATCTGTATTTGGTTTGGTTTGGTTAGGTGTCAATACTTTTGACCATTGTCCTCCGATGCTCCTCAGAAAAAATCCCTTATTTCGAATCCTTGCCTGAAAGTGGCCGTTGATGAAATTTTCTGGCCGGATTCTTTTTCTGTTGGTTATAGTTTTGATTCGGTTGTGCTCCTTTTTGCTTGGCTTATTTTATTAATTAATTTTATATATATATATATATATATATACACTGAAGTGACAAAAGTCATGGAATGACTGTTAATATCGTGTCGGTCCTCCTTTTGCCCGGCGAAGTGCAACAACTCGACGTGTCATGGAGTCCACAAGTCGTTGGAAGTCCTCTGCAGGAATATTGATCCATGCTGTCTGTATAGACGTCCATAATTGTGAAAGTGTGGATGGTGCAGGAGTTTGGACACGAACGGACCTTTCGATGATGTCCCATAAATGCTCGATGGGATTCATATCGGGCGATCTAGGTGGCCAGATCATGCGCTGGAATTGTCCGGAATGTTTTTCAAACCAATCGCAAACATATCTGGCCCGGTGACATGGCGCATTGTCATCCATAAAAATCCCATCGTTGTGTGGGTACGTGAAGTCCATGAATGGCTGCAAGTGATCTGCAAGCAGCTGAACGTAACCATTTCCAGTCAATGATCGGTTCATTTGCACCAGAGGATCGAGTCCATGCCTTGTAAAAACAGCCCACACCATTATACAGCCACCACCAGCTTGAACAGTGCCTTGCTGACAGTTTGGGTCCATGGCTTCGTGGGGTCTGCGCCACACTCGAACTCTACCATCAGCTCGTAACAACTGAAATCGTGACTCATCTGACCACGCCACGGTTTTCCACTGGTCTAGGGACCAGTCGATATGCTCACGAGCCCAGGAGAGTCGCTGCAGGCGATGTCGTGCTGTGAGTAAAGGCACTCGAGTCGGTCTTCTGCTGTCATAGCCCAAGGAAGACAAATTTCGCCGCACAGTCCTATCGGACACGTCTCTCGTGCGTCCCACATTGATTCCTGCAGTTATTTGACGAAGTGTTGCGTGTCTATTAACATTGACCATTCTACACAGACGTCGGCGGTCTCGGTCGTTAAGTGCAGGTGGTCGCCCACTGCGCTGTCCATGATGGGATGTGATGCCTGAAATTTCATATTCTCGGCACACTCTTGATACTGTGGATCTCGGAATGTTGAATTCACTAACGATATCCTCAATGGAATGACCCATGCGTCTATCTCCAACTAACATTCCACGTTCAAAGTCTGTTAATTCTCGTCGTGCCGCCATAAATCACGAAAAACCTGTTCACATGAATAACTTGAACACAAATGAAAGCTCTGGAAAACGAACTGCACATTTATACTTTTTCGCTGCGATACTACTGCCATCTGTATATTTGCATATTGCTATCCCATGATTTTTGTCACTTCAGTGTATATATATATATATATATATATATACACAGACCAGGCAAGAAGTGGTCTAAAAAAAGAGAGAGAGAAATAAATTATCCCTGTGTTATATAATATGAGGTAGTATTGATAGGGAAAATATTTTTTCACAGTGTTTATATACTATTAAACTACCGCTAGGGATTTCTACATGTGTCCATCACAAGTAAGGGAACACACAGCGATCTTTTTTAAAAAGTAGGTTTTGTTCAGGTTAGCAATATTTCTCCTTTACCTGCGTCCTGGCATTGGGGTAGCATGTCTTCCCCGTGATCTGGGAGTCCCGGTTCGGGCATGGTTGTTCTGTGTTCTATCTGTGAGTAGTATGAATGTGCCCCCTCCACCATAAAAAGGGGGTTGTGCAAGCAAATGTGAAGCATTAAGTAGCTAAGTCGCTATCCTGGCGCTACTGAAAAAACAAGGGACGCTTATTTAGGCTTAAATCGCTGACAGCTCTCTGTCAGTGGGGTTGTGAAACTGTCATAAGTAACAACAACATATTTCTCCTCTCACACGGAATGTGGAATCCGCTGACCACAGCATTATCACAAAGCTTCTCTCGCATTAATTAAATAGAAAAAGTGCAATCGGACCAAGAAATAAGAATATTTTAAAGTGGTTACTATGTACTAAATGAAGACAAAACTTTGGAAATTTTTATTTTACTCTGTATGTTTTCTTATTTCCTGATTCAATTTCTGCTTTTTGATTTGATTAATTCTACACGCGCTCTATAAAACTGCTGAATTCAGAATATATATATAAATTTGTGTGTAATGATATTTTAACATTTTATTTAAATCCAAATTTTAAAATTTCAAAAGTTTTATTTTAATTTAGCCCATATTAAATTCATTCTGAAAATGTTCTCTTATTTCCTGATCCAATTCCGCGTTATCTACGTAATTAATTCAAAAACTGCTTTGTAAAGTTCTTAAGTCAGCGATTCCTAAGGTGAGAGAGATTAATAAAAGTTGCTGACCAAAACAAATCATTTTATAAAAAGTTTCCTTTGTTTTCCTTGCTTTGAGAGTCACATGTTGAGAAATGCCCATGAGAATGTTTATAATATTTTGGCACTGTAAATAATATTTTCCCTATCAAAATATTTTCTATAACACGAGGGAAAAATTCATTTCTCCTTTTTTCCATCACTTCTGCTTGGCCGCGCTGCTTGTAAAATACTCTTGCCTTATTACTGAGATGGAATAAAGCGAATTTTAGAATAAAAAGTTTTCTTCAATGACTTCGAATCGCTATCTACTTCCAAAATTTAAAATCGTGACATATATATATTCCATGAGTTTAATAAGCTATGAAAATTTTAAAATGTAAATGAATTTAGTTATTTTTTTTAGAAAATAAGAATAACATTGTATCCTCAACCAACCAAAATTAATCCATTTCAAATACGTATAGAGCACGCACACAACTTGTGATTACTCACCTTCAGAATTTCGCCTTGCTGAAAGGTCAAGTCACCAGAACTCCTTCATGGTAAGGTGTCGTATCTCAAGTCTCTCTTGACGTCTTGACACGCCTTGTCAAAACATAGCATTCGAGAATTTTCAGCTCAGTTTATTCTCTGATGTCGCTCCACGTGACTTTTTCTTACAACGAAAAGTTTGCCTATGGGGAATCTTTTGAAGAACAAAAAATCAGTAGATGCTGCAAAAGTATGTTTTTGATCTTCATTTATAACTTTACACAAACTGTTGCAATAAGAGCATACTGGCAAAAGGATATACGATGGCAAAGCCAAATATACAATATTTTTGTATTTTTTAGAATTAATAATATAAGCTGAGAAACTTGTCAAAAATATTAGTATTTTACATTATGTTTATGTGCACCATTAGTAAAATTAGTATATTTAACTATCAATATATTTGCTTGCAGCCAGACGAAACTTATTTAGAAATTCAGTGCTCATTTTCGCATATTTTGTCAAAACTAGTGTATTTGAATTAATTGTATAAAGGAAACATAATTCTTTGCTGAGTAAAAATTGGATATATATATATATATATATATCATTAAGATATCTTGATTATTTTCATTTACTCATTGGGTAGAATTAAGAAAAAAAATATTTCTTTTAAAATTTTTAAATGTTTATAACTAAACATCACTTACATTTCAATAGTTTGCTATAACTTGATTTCCAATTGATATCGTTAATATTGTTTATTTATAACATCCATTATAAATAAACATTGCACAGTATGAAAAAAGCCATGGAGATTTCACTGAAAACAGAAACGTACCTGTAAAAACTGCAAAAAATAATAAATAAATAAATGTAAATAAAAATAGGAATTTTCCTACATATTTTAAAATTTTTTATGTATTTGCCATATTATTTTATATTTTAAGAAATTTGTATTATTTAAAAAAAATCATTTATTTGGCAATAAGGCTAATAGCATTCTTTTTTAATCAACCTTCCTATGACCACTCTCAATCCAGTAGCTATATATAACTGCCTAATCTGCTTAGTCGGAAATTCGCCATGGTTACCATTAGTACTATATTGACGGTTTGACCTAGTGAAATGATGAATTTTCAATTACTTAATGCTACATGGAAGCATTTTATTACGATTTAACCCAAATTCGTAACAAACGACATCGAGGTTTGGTAATGTAGGAAAAATATTCATTACTTAATTATAGTAAAGCTAATATTTTCTTTCCACGTAAAGTAACAAAACTTTACGAGGACAGAAAATATTAGCTTTACTATAATTAAGTAATGAATATTTTTCCTACATTACCAAACTTCGTTATCGTTTGTTTAAAGAGTAAGCACAGCAAACGATTTTTAAGCACAGATGTATTCGTACTTCCATCATCACAATTTTTCCGCTTGTAATTCCAAATATATTGAACATTTGTACAATGCATTAAGAGATAAATAAAACGTGCGCCTTGCCATTTAAATTTAAAATTATTTGCGCTTCTAATTACGTTAAAACCAATTCTTTTCATGTTTGAGATGCTTTGGTTATTTTCCATATTGTATTTGATAATATCATTACAGACATTAGAAAATTAATTAAAACGTGATTTTTTAATTAAATCTGAACCATAATAATTTAAATAAATATAGTTTTCTATTAATGCCAGAATCTTGTTCGTCCTTCAGTATTATTTCTTCAAATATAATCTATAAATATCTTTGAATTCTTAATATATTTAATTAGTTTTTTTTTCAATTATTTGTAAGACCTATTTTCATGTTTCATAATTAAGTAATTCTTCAAAATAATTATCATTTCTACGAAAATTGTATGTTATATGATGGCGCTTCGAATTATTTTCTGTGATCATTGAAAAGATAATATAATCTAATATACTTTTGATACAAAATTATACAAAATGTTATAAATAATACAAATAAATACAGAATAAAGGATCATTGATAATGATGCAGATAAAAATGATGCAAAATATTAACTAAAAAATTCTCTAAGAATTTTTAAATTGTGATATGCATTAAAATATCGTTACGATCAGCTAGCTGGTGCCAAATTCCAAGGCTGAAATTGCTGTAAATTTGTCATGAGATCACACACATGTATACGTATGCACGCAAAAGCACTCTCACAATGACACTCACGCATTTATAAATAAATATTGCACAGTATGAAAAAAAGTATTATCACTAAACCAAAAGCATTCAAAATTTCAATCCAATTTTTGAATGAACAATGCACAACAAAATATGAAAAATCCATTATCACTAAAATAACAGCATTCAAAATTCCAATTCAATTTTTGAATAAAAATAGCATCAAATCATGAAAAAACATTTATAACTAAAACAACAGCATTAGAAATTTCCATCCAGTCTTTTGAATAAACAATGCACAACAAAATAGGAAAAATCCATTATCACTATTTAGAAAAAACATAATTTGAAATTCTAATCCAATCTTTTGAATAAAAAATGCTTAAACAAAGTATAAAAAATCCATTATCACAAAACTAACAATATTCGAAAATATAATCCAATCTTGGCATAAACAATGCACGAAAAAGTATGAAAAATCCATTATAACTTAAATAACAGCATTTGAAATTCTTAAGTAATATTTTTACTAATGATAAGAGTAATGAAAATTGATCAATGAAAATGCAATTTTTTTTGTGTGGAAGGTTTGTTTTTCTCTTTAACATTAATTACAGCCTAAAGATGGAAAATAACACATTTTCCAAATTGTTTAAGCAAAACTCAAACAAAGCAAAGATGTTTGATTATTGCTAGATGCAATGCAAAATTTAATTATATATTTCCATGATTTGCATACATAAGCTCGTTATAAGACTTGATTTTCTATGAATTAGTTAATTATAATGAAGCTCACCTTTTGAGATATGTACACAAGTTAGATCCTTCATTTGAAAGACACGAAATTTGGAATATGTCACAATTTTTAATGATAAAATCATCTTAATATATTAAAGACAAAGTTTCATGCATTGTTTATAATTCAAACATTATATTTTCACTTTATCGCATATAAAGGAAAAGTATTGTACCTCTATTAACACAACAACTGAAACATATTTTGGACCAAACAATTGAAGGTATCCAATGTTTAGTCATAACTTGTAAATGTCCATCAAATTTTCAATGAAATAGATTCAGGAGAAATCTATTTGTCCTGTTTCTAGGTACAATTTAATACTGTAATTTCCAAATCTAAAAAACTGAATCAATAAAAATTGGTATACAGATTTAGCATTTAAAGTGTAGATCCATGTCTAATTTGGTACCAACTCTGTCATGAAATTGAATGTTGGCCATTTTGCATTTACTCATTTATTTTTCAAGAGTTCAAGGCTCATATGGAGGCGCGAAGAACATTTCTTTTGGTCCTGGTGGTAAAGATTCGGCTCGTGAGTCGTAGGTGATTCTGGTTTGAGACTCGATTCCACCATAGAACCGTCGTGTACGGGGGTTAAATACTTCAGGTCTGAATGTCCTCCCGTTGGTGTGGTGTGTTGTAGAGGGGGGGATGCGAACTCAGGTGTCATTCTCATCATCTGACGGCGGCTTAAAATAACGGGGTCCGTCACAAAATAGCTCTAGTGCTACTTTACAAAGTAAAGTTAATATAATTAAACTAAAATGAACTTGAGATTTCAATTGTTTACTCCTAACATTTTTTTCGGATCGTGGTGGCCTGGTGGTAAGTTCTCGATTTCGGATAGGAGGGTTTCAAGTTCGAGACTCGATTCCACCGAAAACCATCGTGTAAGGGGGTTTCTTGCACGTTAAATATGTCAGGCCAAATGTTCTCCCGCTGGTGTGGTGTGGTGTGGGGGTAAGTAAAACTGATGTAAGTAAATGGAGGGCGGTGCCAGCTCAGGTGTCGTCTTCGTCATCTGATCGCGGTTCAAAATTATGAGATCCGTCCCCAAACAGCCCTAGTGTTGCTTGAAAACGGGATGTTAATATACCTAAACTAAACCTAAGATTTTTTTTCTTCATATAATTTAAAAATAAGGTATCTCAAAAGCGTAAATAAATAAAATTAGGCATAATTCTGTTATTAAAGTTATTGTTCTGCATTTAATTTTGAATGCAATAGATTAGAATTTTCTTTTCCAAATTTCACACTGAGTTTTTCTTTAATGTGAATATTATGAAACCCTAAAATGTTAATAAGCAGAAAATAAATATATGTATACTCATGGTATTCATAGACTTGCGTCAGGTCTACAAATTTATACAGCCAAGAAGAAAGTATTAGAAAGCATCAGAATATCTAGGAGACCACGCCCATTACGTGATTGTACAAAAAATGACCACTGATTTGAGATTAAAATATTTATTACAATTCTCAGTACCTCTTACATTCCAGAGATATCAGACGATCACACAGGATCAGGTTCATCAAAACTACAAATTTGAAAAAAAAAAGGAATAGCTCATGTTTTTAAATTATTCCACGTCCATCTGAAATGTCATAACCTCCCATCTGAGAAGCCCGAGATTCAGAACGTGATTCGCGTGTCAAATTACACGTCATGGATTTGACACACAGAAAGGAGAACGCAAACTACTCGAAAACAGCCGCATCTCTCGTAGTTTCCTACAATAACAATGTACCTTTTTCTTTTTAATTAGTAACAGGAAACGTTAAGTGTTTTCTTTCGTACCCGTGTCTCTTTTTTTTTTCCAGGAAACATAGACGTGTACCTTTTTCGATTGTTACCCCTACATTGTTGCCTTTTAACCAACACCCTTATAACAGCCGAATGATGGGTTATTACCATTTGAATGGATTAGGAAACTTGATTAGGGCCGAGACGAATAGTAAACACCAAAAACAACCTGCCCAACCTTCCCTGCTTTGCTCGTCATATTTTTTTTTCCTGATCATTTCGGGTTTTCGAATAAGCGAGTCAGTTTTACTTACTATGATGTTTTTTTTTCCTTGGTTATTATTATTATTATTTTATTTCGCGCCTAGAGTAGAATGTGGTGTAAATAAATATATTTTTTTCTTTTTTGGAAAATGATTTCGATTCATTATTAATATCGATTATTATTTTATTTCGTGCCTAGAGTAGAATGTAGTGTAAATATATTTTTTGCTTGTTTTTTTTCCCTTTTTGGAACGATTTCTATTCATTATTAATATTGAATAATATTGTATTTCGAGCCTAGAGTAGAATGTAGTGTAAATATATTTCTTGCTTGTGTTTTTTTCTTTTTGGAAAACGATTTCGATTCATTATAAATATCAATTCATCGTTACTGTTCAAGCATAATCTTATAAACATGACATGAATTCATGAAACGAGTATAAAAATATTTTGACTGATCATTTTTAAAATTTAATTAAAACGTGAGTGCGTGTTTATTTTGATCTTTCCTATTAAAGGAAATAAATGAAAGGAAAATATCTTTGGAAGTAATTATTCATTTTTTTTAATCCTCTTGCATCAAAAAGTTTACAATTACGAAGAAAAAGAAATAAAGAAAAGAAAAAAGAAAAAAAAAGAAATTCTCAATATTTTTTGCGAATATCAGACCTTTTAGAGCTTCAAAAACATATTTTTAGGATTTTGTCTGAGTGTCTGTCTCCGAATACAATAGCAAAGAAAGCATTTAATTAGACAGATGAAATTCAATAAATGGTATTTGTCCCAGTGTCTTAATTCGTATTAAATTTAAAATGAAATATGTTTAAAGGAATTTTTTCTGGTTGCTTGTTTGAATAAAATTGAACACAAAAATTGAACACAAAAATTGAGCAAAACCGATAATATTTGGCGCACATATATCAATACAAAGCGTAGATGCGTATGGAATTTTAAGCTAATTCCATGAAGAGATTGTTGTTTATCGATTTCCATAGATAAAAACTTAATTACTCAAAGACCATATAACCGAGAAAAATTGTTGTAATTATTACTTCTGCTCTTGTCATAGACAAGCCCACTGACGAAGTCAGCAATTTAAGTCGAGTTCAGGCCTCAGTGATCTGGTTGTAAGGTCTCGTATTCGGAACCAGAGGTTTACAGGTTCGAGACCCGATAGCACTGTAGAATCGCCATGTAAACGGGTCTGGTGCACGTAAAATCCGTCGGGGCCAAACGTCATCCCTCTGGTGTGGTGTGGAAGCTTGGAGAGGTCTCAGGTGTCTTTCTCGTCATCTGAACATGGTTCAAAATTACGAGGTCAGCCCCAAAATAAACCCAGTGTTTCTTCAAAACGGAACGTTAATATAACCAAACTAAACTAATTAAGCCGAGTTTATGCAGCTGCTTTTGAGGGCAAAGGCCTCCGTGCCTTAGAAAAATTAAATTTTGGTTAAGGATTTTACTATTAAAATTAATTTAGTGTCAAATTTGGGTTTTTTCAATTTATTAGCAAAAAGCCGTTCAAAATGTCTCCTAGGTTTTATTCACTATATTACAAAGCACCAGAATGCAGAGGGGAGGAACTCTGGAAATAAAAATTTGAGCACCTCATCTAAAGATCACAATTTTTATGAGGATGGGCAGAATACTATTTTTATTTGAGAATAAGGGACAAGGTCGACAGGAACCTATTCTCGTTGATTTGTTTTTGACAATATCGTAATCATCAAGAAACTCATCTTTGAAATTTAATGATTGATGCCCAAATCCCCAGATTTGGGCATCCTTATATTTGATTAAAAAACACACACACATTTGTAAAATAAATAAATATTTTCAAACCAGCGGTCTCCCTAAAACTTTTTACCATACTCTCTAATAAATTTGTTTTCCTCGAGAAGGCCTTAATACGTTTTGTAGTTACGAAATATTTAGAGTTACCTATAGTTACCAAATATTTACCTTTGGTGTAAATATATAGTATTTTCACTGTATCTGTTGAGTAACCCATGGCTAGTTATTTGACGAATAATTCCTGGAATGCGGTTAATAGTATCCGAAAATATAATTGGAGTTTTAAGGGGTTAAAACCTTAATTAATAGTGGCAACACTGCTGTATAACCGTCACGCAGCCAAACCAAAGAATGTCCCGTATACCATAGATTAGCTACATAACTAACTTACTTTCCAGCAAAAAGACTCGTCCTTCCTACGTCACGCGCATGCGGAGTGACAAGAACTGATCCTTGTATTAGCTTGAGGTCTGAAGTAAGTGTTGTCAGGATGTTTTCAAAAAAAGAACTTCGAAATTGGATAGAAATTGAATATGCAGCAGCAGAGGTTGTACAGCAGCACCATTAAACTGGATGAGATTTGGGCCAGATCGTACCAGCCATAATTGAAAAGCCAGTCAAACAAATGGCGTCATTACGGGTCACCAAGAAGTTCGAAATTTCTTCAGAACCCCAGAAATGTGAAAGTTATGCTGATTCTCATGTACGACTGTGGTGGTGTCATCCTAAAGCATAGAGTTCACCCACAGCAGAACGTTCAGAGATTCTTCCGGTGGTAGTCCGATACATTCAAACTAACTACACATCAAGCGTTGCTACAGGTTTTCTGTGACTTCCACGTCTTTGGAAACGGGCTGTACACAATGCTGGAGACTATATTGAAGGACATGGCGACAGGAATAGCTTTATTATTCCATGTAAATAAACAGTTGCCACTATTAAAGTTCCAACAATCATAGATACATTTTTCTATAGCCTATTGAAACAAAGATTTGACACAAAATTGCGCTTGCAATCATAAATTACAGCACTAAATTTGGTATTTTTAAGTCGCTGCATTTTTGAGTTATCACATTGATGTATTTTTGAAAGTATAGATAGACAGACAGTCAATCCCTTGTTGGATTTGGCTGAAAATTTGAAAGATGTTCTCGACTGTAAAGATTAAATTGTGTGTACTGAATTTTATCTATCTAAATCTCCTTATTTTGCAGTTATTGCATAAAATTATAGTCTCATAACATGACAGACATATTTTTTAGCGGATTTCACTTAAAATTTGATATAAAAATTGTGTACCAAATTTCGTTTTTCGAACTCAAAGCGTTTTTGACCTATCTTTGCCACATACAAACAAACGGACTTTTTCCAAAATTGTATTTTTCTAACTGAGGGAAGTATAAAATTTGGAGGTGCGTTATAATCTGGAATTCAAATTTTTTGACAATTACTATAATTTCCCTAAACTGAATATAAGAGAAAGTTAAAATGTTACATTTATCGAAAAAAAAATATTTTTAAAATATATAAATCAACTTGTAGGTAAATGAATAAACTGTTTTCAGATTGGAATGAACTGTATGAATTAAATTTGGCATGTTGTATGAATTTCGATACAATTATTTTTCTGTTTCAAGGAAAATTTGATTGAATGTCTGTTTGGTGGAATATCAAAAGGATCGCATACACATGAATCAAAATCTCTACAATCTTGATAAATGAAATTAAAAATTGAGTATTTATATATTGAGTATAAATATTTATAAGGCTTATAACTATAACAATTGCGTTTATAAGTATAAATAATTATAGGGATAAAAGTTGAGAGGTGTTTTTTTAATAATGATTTGTATGATGCATTTGAATACAGAAATTTTCATTTTTCTAAATAAAAATGAATGTTTGTCTGAATGTCTCTTACGCGCTGCTGGGCCACTCATCCGATTTCGAAAAAACTTTGAATACTTAAAATTGCACTTGAAATATCATTCAATTTCAATAAATGTTTTCGTTTCCGATGCGAAAATAAATACTATTCTTTCTATCATTCCGAATTAAGCAAGACAGTTGTTTTAAATTTCAAACGATATTTCCAAAATTGTTTCTCCTGTGGCAACAACACGCCGGGTACCAGCTAGTACTGTATAAAAATACAAGGAAGAAGATAGAATAAGAAATATTTCTGGTTTTTACTTTTCTCCATGACCAGATGTCGTGTTAAACATTCAGTATTTTAGACAATCATGAATTCTATTTAAATAAATAAACTTTGTTTACTGATGCATTCAGATAAATTTACGAATCGAAAAAAAAAAAGGACGAAAACAGCTGCTCAATGAATAACTTAACATTTTTTATTTAAAAACAAAAAGGTGATTGGTTATCTACTTTTCTGTTCTTTAAATGGCAGCATTTCAATCTTGAATTTGATTTGTATAATGAATAGCTCGTTTAAACACTGCCGAAAAACTATTTACAAATCCATATTACAGTAAAATAGCTGCTTTTTTAATGCTGTTACCATCATTTTGTAGCTTAAAATCACAAGGAATGTATTGGATTGAGGAATAAGTTCATAACGTTTTAATATTTACGTTGTATTTCAACGATTTTTTTCGCTGTTCAAATCGAAATCAAATCGATAGTATTCTATCGATAGAGCTCTTTCTGCTCTACAAAATTGTGTTAATCGTCTTTTTGAGTCATTTAATTTTTAATTACTTTTAAGGCTTATAAATGGAATATCCAGGAGGTAAAAATCAACATTTTCGACACCTGCTCTTCTTCGCTTTTTATCCAGGCCATGAAGCTGCTTAAGCAGCCCGGGATGTTTGCAGCGAATACGGAGAAGGTGTCAAAAGCTAGTCTAAAGCACGGAAATGGTCAAGTCTGACCTCCATCCAGAGAAGACCATGATCTACGTTTGAGAGGGGGGTGGATGGGAGGGCATGGTATACTGGGAAATGCTCGAAAGGAATATCACGGCCACCAATTGAATATACATAGCTCAGCTACACCGATTGAAAAAGGCTATACTACAGAAAAGACCACATCGAGAAAGCCAAACCATACTCCATCATGACAACTCCAGGCCCCATGTTGCTCAAATCGTCAAAGCTGCGCTCCAAGAGCTTGAATCGAGGTCTTTCAGAATCCTTCGTATTCTCCAGATCTTGCGTATTAGGATTACCATTTTTTCCTCTTCCTGTCGAACTAAATGAGGGGCGTTACCTTCGACAATAAAAAGGGCCTAAAGAAACCAGATCGGGCGATTTTGGGCGAAACGGCATCTAAAATCGGTCGAGAGGTGGGAGGAGATCGTAAACAACATCGGATAATCGATTAATTGGTTGTTATTACTAATGATTTTCTTTAAAAAAAAGTCTTTGATAAAAACGCTACGAACTCATTCTCCAACCCAATAATTTATATTTTCAATGGTATTAATAAACGTAATCATAATTTCTTTTTAGAATATATTATAGATCTATCAATCAACTTGCTCCAAAATTAAATACAAAATAACGGTTAATATTCTTTTTCATCTATTAGAGATTCAAAAGCATATAAATACCACAATTAAAAATATCTGGAAAATTTTATTTAAAGTGAATGATATAATTACAAGTAATTAAGAAGTATTTTAAAATATGTTTGCCAAGATTCATTTCCTAACTCAGCTTAAAGGAGCGTATATAATAAAAAATAAAACCTTTTTCTTTCCTAACATCTGACCAAAATTTGCCACAGATCCAGAACTAAGATCTGAAGATCGAATATATCATTTAATCTGTCTTACTACTTAGGATTTTACATGTTCTTGTCACTAGATAATCTGTTGCGATTTGGTGATAGGTAGGATCGATCCTGGGACCTTACGGATGATAACCAGATGACATGACCACAAGACTAACAGTGATCACTCAGCCTTGAGTATGTTATCTGGCTTATAAAGCTTTCATTACAATACTCCCACTTCAGTGAGAGGTGAGACGAACGATATTTTTGTTTCCGTTTTTTAGTAGTGATGTTATTGGTTGTTGAATTTTTAATGCGTCTTGCCCATTTTTATTTTTGGCTGATTTTTATCAGCTTTTTTTTAAATTTTTACTCTTTATTGGCTGATTATTTTATTAGCTTTATTTTCACTCTTTATTTATTGGCTGATTATTTATCGCCATTTTTTTTGCTGATTATTTATCAGTCTTTTTTATTTCCTGATTATTTATCAGGTTTTATTATTATTATTTTGCTGATTATTTATCAGCCTTTTTTTTTCCTGATTATTTATCAGGTTTTTTTAAATTATTTGCTGATTATTTATCAAGTTTTTTTAAATTATTTGCTGATTATTTATCAGTCTTTTTTTTCTGATTATTTATCAGGTTTTTTTTATTATTTGCTGATTATTTATCAGTCTTTTTTATTGCTGATTATTTATCAGTCTTTTTTTTTTATTTGCTGATTATTTTATCAGCTTGATTCATTTTTATTTGGCTGATTAGTTATCGCCATTTTTTTAATTGACTGATTATTTATCGCCGTTTTTTTACTTTTTTATTTTAATACTTTTCGGGTCGAGGGAGCCTGTACAGCTGAACGAAGGTTGCGTTTTTTGTTTATTTTCATCGTCCTAGGTCACCAATGTTGCTATTTGATGATAGGTAGGATCGATCCTGGGACCTTACGGATGATAACCAGATGACATGACCACAAGACTAAAAGTGATAACTCAGTCTTGAGTATGTTATCTGGCTTATAAAGCTTCCACTACAAATCAATCAGTACTTTAATTTTTTTTTATCACGATAACTTTTTTATGTTAACATGCTTTTAAAGGTATAGTGGACTAGG
This sequence comes from Argiope trifasciata, assembly GCA_026543055.1. Classification (NCBI taxonomy): domain Eukaryota; kingdom Metazoa; phylum Arthropoda; class Arachnida; order Araneae; family Araneidae; genus Argiope; species Argiope trifasciata. Next base: position 704,215 of record JAPMOQ010010478.1, on the reverse strand, counting down.
CAATGGTCTCTCCGAAACTTCCCCGCTTATTCTCAAATTAAGATCCTATTCTATTTTTTCAGAAGTTATTCATTTCGATTAAGGTTGAAAACTCCTAATATGGCATTAGCAGATAAAAATTGCGAAATAAGGATCTTTGGCGGGAATCTAACATTTTTAGTGAATCGATCGTACTGAAAGCATGGCACAGAACTACAGTTGTGATCACTAGATAATTCCATTTATTTATATCATACTAACTGAAAAAGATTGCGTTTATATGCCTGCGAAAGAACAGGCCGACCGACAATCAACAATTTGAAAGATGTGGTTGAGTATTTGATAAGAATACGGGGAGCAGACGTCTGACCGTCATACAATATGGTATACAACATACAACTTTAGCTTCTATATATCTATATATGGATATATTAGCAATATAAGAGAAAACAGATCTATGTATGGAAACGGAACCCTAAAATAGGAATCGAAACTAAAAAGTATTTCATATTCAAACAAGATTAAAATTTAAAAAACTATTAATTTTTTTTAATTATCATTGTATTTAGAGAGTGCTAATGCTGCTACTACCAAAATACAGATGAGTCTAGTAAATTAGAAATATATGCAAAGTAAAAAGGAATACAATGGAACCGTAGTTACAACAAATAGAATAAGAATCCGGCCTGATGACTTTTTCAAGGGTCACCCTCAGGCAAGGATACAAAATAAGGGATTTTTTCTGTGACGCATTGGTGGACAATGGTCAAAAGTATTGACACCTCGTAACCCGAAAATCCCTCGAAAATTAAGGCCAAAGAAAAATATCAATTTAATAGCAAAGACACGTAACAACATTAAAATCATCATCAAATGAACTAAGAATATATACAAAAATATCTTTCATATATTTCATACATATCAATATATATTTCATATATATTGATAACTTACATAAGAATATTCAACCAATAATTAAAAAAAGGAAAGAACACACCAGCAACAGGCGAAGAAATTCCAACTATGCTATCCTATTCGCTATTAGATTTGATTACTGTGAAAAAAATAATAAATGGAGGTTCTGAGCGCCATCTATTGATTTAGTATCCGAAAGTCTATTTCATTTTTAATCAAAAGAATTAATATTTCATCATTTCCATTTTTAAATTTTTAATGAAATTATTTATTGCTTTTATAAATGAAATAATGAAATTTTGTTATTATAAATTGCTTCAATTTTAATTTTATTCATTTAATATAATTAAGAATATCTCTCTAACCCATAAAAACAAGGAATTCTCGAAAATGTAAAACCAGAAAAATAATCCCAAAAATTAATTCTCAAAAATATTTTTTTTTCCGTAGTTTTAAGTTAAGTTTTTAATTTTGCAATTGGGGGAAAAAGCGTAAATGCTGCGAAATTCCAGCCAAATGCAGGAATAAGTAATCAACCATAAAAGCATTTAATAATCAAACATTTTTCAAAATTCATCAAAAATTAAATTATTTCTGAAAACGAAACTAAAACAATTTCTTAGAAACTAACTTCACTAAATACAATGATGGCTTTTTTAATTTTAATTTTAAATTTTAGTCTCGTTCGAATCTGAAATACTTTTTGGTTCAGTCCCGTTATTAGTTTCGTTTCCTCTTTCCTATATATATATATATATATATATATATATATATATATATATATATA